>WBZZ01006987.1:5000-52500 GCA_019918135.1 Paulinella micropora | reverse complement strand
CCAGCGGGGTTATGTGCATTTTTGTGATCACAGGTGCCACCTGTGCAAAAAGGCAATAGTGGGGCGATTTTGGCAATGCCGAAATGTTCCTGTATGTTGCATGTTCGGCCGTATCACGTCGGTGGCGTAGGGTGGCAGGAAACACATGATTTTTCAGGTGTGAGGATTCTGGGTTTTTTTTGCGACCAAACTTTGCTGCTTTCCCCTGCATTCGATCGTGGTCCTTTCAAGTCTGGAAAAATGACATTCGACTGTTCAGGCCACGCGCTATCAGAATCTGCAATAAAAAAATTTGGTGGTGGAGCCGGGCCCACAGCGCGGTGTGCTGCCCCCCCCCCCCCCCCCGCTCGCCCGTGGTCACGGGGGCGTCCCCCCCCCACCACACGCGCCCCGCGCCCGTGGCCACGCACCCGAGGCGCCCCTCACAATTCAGAGCAGTGCCTTCACCCAAGACACACCAGGAGCACCCCCCCTCAGCCATGTCAGCAGTGACCGAACCGACGTCGACAGTCGCTATCCCAGTCATGGACACCACTGCAGCTAGCAAGAGACGGAAGAAGAACTTACGAAACCCCGCTCGTCTCAAGCGACGCAAGCTGGAGCTGCAGTCACGGAAACTGACGCCACAGCCAGCAGCAGGCGGCAGCGGGCATGAGACGCCCGCAGCCAGCAGGCAGCTAGGCGAGGCGGAAGTGGAAGTGAAGGTGGAGCTGCAGTCACAGAAACTGACGCCACAGCCAGCAGCAGGCGGCAGCGGGCATGAGATGCCCGCAGCCAGCAGGCAGCCGGCAGAGGAGTCGGAGGAAGATATCGACATCGTGGGCTTCAGAGAAGACAACAAGCAAGTCGAGGAGCCCAGTCCCAAGCGCAGGAAAGTGGAGTTCGTCTGTCATACACTCAAGTGGCTTGCTCTGCAGCGCTGTGCCGAGGAGGAGTCGAAGCAGCACGGCTTCAACGAGCCAGCGATCTGGGTACGATGGGAAAAGAAGGACAGCCGCAGCAACAGGAAGAGAAAGTCGTGGGGACTGGAGGCGCTATCTGCAGTGCTGGCGTGGAAGGACGATAAAGGGCCTACCAATGCCAAGTACTGGCGGGAAGTAATCGAGAAAGAGGTGTTAGGCACAGACGAAATGTACAAGCTTGAAGGAGATGCCAGCTCGATGGTAGATGCCAGTGGTACGACCGACGATCTGCCATTGTCATCTGCTGTCAAGCAGCGTTTCCGACACGAGCAGGATTACGCCTGTCTTGCCTTTGCCTTGTTCAACCTCACCAACTCCCCTCACCGCTGCGCGACAAGGATGAAGCGCAAGTTTCGCGAGTCAGTTGCCCTCCGTCAAAAGATCAGTCTGCGCGCCGTAAGAGTGTCTGTCGAAACTGATGATAGTCAGCCCTTGGTGCTCGAGTAGCCAGTTAACTGACTTGCGCTGCTCTGCCTCGCCACAGGTAGCCAACGAGTACCCAGTCTCTTGTAGCCACGCGAGAAATCTCAGGAAGGTGCTCTATGCCTACGGATTCAGGCCCGGACTTGTCTATAAGTAAATCTCCGTAGTACCTCGTGTTCGTTAAAGGTCCTGACCTCAGAGTTGTACACTATTCATAAAAATAAGTTTGGGCCTTTTGTCAAAATTTAGCCTCCAATAAGGGTCTAATAGAATACAAAAGGCCCGGAAGGTTAAAAAAAGAGGGGTAGTAGTATAGGGTCGCACTTTGGCACGGATCTTCAGTGCAGTTTCATCACAGAAACCACACTAAGAGCCGTTATTGTGTTTTGAGGCTACCTATTCTCTCTAAGTTCAAAACAACAATTTCATTAAAATCTCTCTTATTACGAATTTCTCTCTGGACTACTTTACACAAAAAGCAAAAAGTTGTCCAAGGACTGAACTTTCCCCAGTGTCCATTTTACCTCACCTTTCCCGTCTCAGGTGCAAGAAGTGTTTTTCCACTAAGAGCCGTTATTCATTATTTCGTCTATCTATTCATAACAAATACAGACAGACAAAAGAAAGAAAAACGGCTACCTATTGATATTTGAAAGCCGACCGCTACGCTTGTCGTTTTCAAACATCGTTTTAAAAATTTTAATTATTTTAAAGAAATAAAATATTTGTATTATATATAGAGAGAAATGACAACCTTGAAAATTTACAAAGTCTTTAATGCTGAAGACCAAACCGACAAGGAATATTACATTGGAAGCACAATTCAAAAAAGATTATCAAGCAGGTTCAGTCATCATAAATTACTCTGCAAGAAAGGAATTAATAGAAAGTTATACAATCATATGAAGAATAAAGGACTTCAAAATTTTAAGTGTGTTTTAATTCACGAGGAAGTAATTGAAAATTATAACATTGATAAACAAAGGGCGGTTGAACAGAAATATATAGATGAATTGAAACCTACATTAAATTTAAATAATGCTATTGGCCCTAATATTACTGATGGAACAAGAGAACGGCATAAATTTGATGAACGAGAATTTAAAGATGAGAACGAAAGGAAACGAATTGAATATCAAAAACAATACCACAAGCAATATCATAAACAATATTATGAAAAAGAAAGTAAGAAAGTTAGAGAGTATCAAAAACAATACTGGGCAATAAACAAAAACATTTTAAATTGTAAGCAAAAGGAGAGGTTTGATAAAATAAGAGAGAGTAAAAAATATTATTGTGAGTTATGTAATTTTATAGGTGTATCTCAATCAGCACTTATTACACACAATAACTCCAAAAGACATATTTCAAAAAATGAAAAAATTTTAATTTCTATTTAAATGATTGAAAATTTATAAATATAAAAAATTTCTATTTAATATTTAATTTAGAAAAAAAAATTGACACACTGATATATTATCAAACATGGAGACACACACATATAACGGCAAGGTCTACAGGTTGGATAGATTAAGGGAATATAAGATAAATTACGAAATCAAGTCTGTCAGGGGCCGGGATGTGCTATATATCAAACCGAAGGTAAGGGGGTATAAAATTGATACACCGACCGCCCAAAAATACTTGAACCAAGTAAGAGGTGCAGTGTATTTCGAACACCATGCTATACCAATAGCACCACCTTTACCTACGATTGAAGAGAAAAAAGAGATGAAAGAAAATTACAGAGACTTGTTGCGGTATGGTAATTATGATATCATAAGGGACGACAGCAAGGAACACGAACTAGGAATAAATGAAAGCCGATATGCTGTAAGGATTAACGGCAACTTCCGATCATTCACGATGCGCGATGTGATAAGATTTATTGAGATTGTGTTGAACGGACTTTGTAAAACGACAAGCACCCGAAGATAAGGTTAGCCTAGGTATTGAGTTTGTTGATTACTATGGAAAAGTATCAACAGGCTTGCACAAAGTTAATCAAATCTCGGTTGAAAAAGTTTTAGAAAGATTGTCAGCAATATTTCAAAGCAACGAAAGTCTTTACATGGATGAGAACGGAATAAACTTTGATAAATTAAAATTTGTGTTGAAATCTGTTAAAATGCCGACTGGTGGGACAAGGCTACAGGTTTTGAACAAATAGGATATCTACAGAAAGCAAGGAGTAATCTGTATTACTAACAGCGATAACTTATGCTTAGCACGAGCAATCGTTGTAGTCAAAGCAAAAATTGAAAAACATCCAAAATACAAGACAATACTAATGGGAAAAAGAAAGATACAGCAGGAAATGGCTGAGGCTTTACACGATGAAGCGAAAGTCATTAAGGATGTGTGTGGGATACCAGAAATTAATACATTTGCTAATCACATTAAATACAATCTGGTTATTGTTGAATTTCCTGACAAAACCATTTATAAAACAGAACTACTTGATGCGAACGGAGAACGTCTGACTAACATTTACATTCTAAAGACTGAAGGACATTACGATGCCATAACTAATATGAAGTCTATGATAGGAAAGGAAAACTTCTGTGAGTTGTGTCTAAGGGGATACCAAAAAAGACACACCTGTGAAGCAAAATGTAGTATCTGTGAAACCAACGGATGTAAGGGAATAAATGACAAGAGCCAGTGGAAAGAATGTGAGAAGTGTAATAGAAAGTTTCCAAACACTGAATGCTTTAATAATCACATGACGACAAACTGCGATGTTAAAGCGAAATGTAAATCGTGCGGTCTTAATTACAGAAAGAAGGATGAGCACAAATGCGGATATGCGAAATGCCGAAATTGCAAACTAGTGAAACCGCTTGAGCACCAATGTGAAATAGTCCAAAAAGAAATCTTACCGCCGTCAGAGCAATACATATTCTTTGACTTTGAAGCGACACAGGACACAGGCGAGCACATTGTTAATCATGCGGAAAGCCAGTATTACGATGCAAAGGAACCGCCTATTATACATAAGAACATTCAAGATTTCTGTAATTGGGCTTTTGACACTAAACACAGCGGATTTACATTTATCGCACACAATGCCCGCGGTTATGATTGTCAGTTTATTCTTAAGTGGTTGGTTGATAATGGACAAACTCCATTTGTAATCTATGAAGGTGGTAAGATTATGATGATGACACTTAAGAAGTATCGCTTTATAGACAGCCTAAGTTTTCTTACGATGCCATTGTCAGACTTTCCAAAGACATTCGGACTTACGGAACTTAAGAAAGGTTTCTTCCCGCACTTCTTCAATACGGCTAAAAATAGAAACTATGTCGGTGTAATGCCACATAAGAAACATTACGGCTACGACACGATGCGAGGAGATAAACGAAAAGAATTTCTTGAATGATATGACGAACAAGTGAAAGCACATAACCACTTTGATATGGCGAAGGAAATCGGTGAGTATTGTCATTCAGATGTTGATATACTGAGAAAGGGTTGTATAGATTTTAGAAACCAGTTTCTAGAGTTTGGTATTGACCCTTTTCAATATACAACTATTGCGAGTTGTGTTATGGCTTTGTATCGTGCTAAGTTTATGCCAGAGAATTCAATTGCGATATTGAAAGCGGAAAAGCAAAACAGGATGACTTCTAGGGCTTGTGTAGAATGGTTAGCACACAGAAGCAGGTTAGATAAAACTGATATTAAACACGCATTCAACGGAGGTGAAAAAATGTTTCAACTCGGGCAATCTCGTGTGTATGTAGATGGATGGGATGCGAAAAACAAAACCGCTTATGAGTTTTACGGGTGTCATTGGCACGGATGTGATAAGTGTTGGAATAGCAATGCTTTGAATGTGAAGAAGAATAAGACGATGGGCGAACTATACAAGGAAACAATGAGAAGAGAAAAACAACTTAACGAACAAGCAAAAGTAATAAGTGTCTGGGAGTGCGAATGGAGCCTGATGAAAACCAGTGAAAGACTGGCAGAGGATACAAACGAACGAATTACTGAACAAGAAGGACTAAACCCACGAGAGGCAATGTTTGGAGGTAGAGTGAATGGTTTGAAATTATATTGGAAATCACGACATGATAATGAGTATGCTAAATATATTGACATATGCTCACTTTATCCGACCGTGATGTATTACGACCTTTATCCAAGTGGGCACCATATAATTATTAGACCAAACAATGACTACGAAAGAAATGAAATGAAAAATAAAATTATAAACAGAGAATATTTCGGAGTGGCTAAGGTTAAGATGCTACCACCTAGAGGATTACTACACCCAGTCTTACCGAAGGCGGACAGAGGTAAGATGATGTATTACTTATGCGATAAGTGCGGAATGACTGAGCAACATGGAGAATGTAAGCACACAGATAAAGAACGAGCAATAACGGGCACATGGGCAACTCCAGAAATTTACAAGGCCTTAGAGAAAGGGTATAAGTTGATAAAAGTATATGAAGTATGGCACTGGAAAGAACAAAGCAGTAGCCTATTCAAAGAATACATAAAGACATTCTTGAAAGTAAAACAAGAGTCCAGCGGATACCCCGCGGGATGTAATACGGAAGCCGAAAAACAAAATTACATAAAAAGTATGGAAGTTAAAATGGGTGTAAAGATGGATGAAAGCAAAATATTTAAAAACGAAGGACGGCGAGCAGTGGCTAAGTTGTGCTTGAACTCTTTATGGGGTAAGTTTGGACAGAAACAAAATAAAACACAGAATAAAATGATAAAGGATAAAGATACCTTATACAAACTATTGAACGATAAATCAGTGGATAATATAAATATTAACATAATTAACGACCAAATTGTAGAAGCCAGTTATGACTTAAAACAGGATGCGGTGAGCGACCCGATTAAAACAAATATTGTGGTTGCTTTATTTACTACATGCCACGCGAGAATGAGACTTTACAATATGATGGGCAGATTAGGCAATAGGATATTGTATCATGACACAGACAGCGTAATATATACGACTAACAAAGAAATTAATGAGGTGGATGTAGAGACAGGCGATTTACTGGGAGATTGGACAGATGAATTGAAAGGAGCAAAAATAAAAACCTTTGTGGGAGGCGGGCCAAAATGTTATGGATACTTATTAGATAATGGTAAAGCCAGTATGAAAGTAAAAGGATTTAGTATGAACTATGAAACGAAAAAAGCATTGAATTTAACGAATATGTTAAGTGTAATAAGTTGTGGGCTAGGTATTACGAACACTGAATTGTTTGAGAATGGTAAAAATGAACTTGCTGAATTGTTGGAGACTGATGAAGAATTACGGATTGCTAAGCGAATTGAGAAGTCTGGAAACGTAGTTATAATAGAAAACAACAAAATTACAAGAGATAAACAAAAGAAAAAAATAACAAGCGAATACTTAGAAGAGATATTTAGTTTTACATATACGAAAAGACAAGTTATTGGAATTGTAGAGAATGCGATTGAAACTAGACCTTTTGGATTTTAAAAAAATAAAAATGATAAACAAATAATTAATTTTTTTCCATAAATTTTTTTACCAATCTATATAGACAGATGACCACCCTCACCAGACTATGCGAAAAATTTGAAAAACTTTCAATTGAGAAGAAGAAGGAATTCTTTTCAGTCAGAGATGTGCAACAGATAATTGATGAAGAAATTAAGGCGATTGAAAAAAGTAGAGAAGGCAATCCAAGGGATATTTTTCCATTCGGTAAGTATAAAGGTAAGAAAATTCAAGATGTTGCTACCATTGACAAACCATATCTTGAATGGGTTATGAAGCAGCCGTGGTTTGAGAAATTTACTGACATTAAAAGTGAAGTAAAAAAATATATTTGATATTTTGTTCTGACTTCGTCATCACAAAACATCGTTTTCTTTTAATTATTTTTTCTTTAAATTTTTTTCGATGTTTTAGAATAAGCGAGAGTGCGTAGCACGAAGCGCAATTCTAAAATATCATGACTGACCCCAACACCAAACAAGACTACTTGAATGAAATTGAAAAATGGAATCTTGACGGCGGCAATGTCAAAATGCCGACAATTAAATGGACTAAGCCTGACATTGTTTCTTTCTATGAGCAATACAAACCCCGCGATGACAACGTGAAAGTAGTTATTCCATTGGAGGCCATAACGGACAAAGAAGAGAGCACACCTTTTAAGGCGACTGATTTAAAAGAGACAGGTATCACTGAAATAAAGGCTAATGTAGGAGAAGAGATAGCGACTGCTACATGTACAGAAGAAGGATGTATATTAAATAAAGCACCTTGTAAAGAGTGTAAGAAAAAAAATGTGTTATCAGTTTCAATTGACGATGATAGATTTTGCGATGTGGCATGTGTACTTTCATTTCTAGAAAAAAATGAAGAAATGAATGAAGTTAGAAAAAATAATTTTATCAAGTATTTTAAAAAGTGATATTTGAAAATCCACACTTCCATTTTCGTTTTTTTTTTCATTATGGGTCCTCGATCCAAGTAAAAGCATACTGAATACTTATAGTCTGATTTGCAGTAGCCTGTGCTGTTATAGTTAGCCTTTCGCTTGGCAACATGTCATCTAAATCATAATCAGCAAAATTTATACTTTGAGCATCACTTGTATTCACGAATACAACAGCAATCACATTCCCGCCACTAATAGTGGCAGTAGTATCAAACGAAACTAAACTCGTATTTGTATTGTTCTCAGCATACACGGCACCTGTAAGTGTAGCATTTTTTATTACCTTAATTATTACGCTACTTTTAGTGTCAGTATTTAGAATATTTAGCCGTCTAGGATACACTATACTATAATTAGCAATAGTGTTTCCAATAATATTAGTATTATTCCTCATAGTAAAAGCATGAGTTGCTACATTTGTTGTATTTGCTGTTCTTTCATAAATAAATGGAATACCTCTTATGATTTCAGTTCCTTCAATAAAGCATCCAACACTGGCAATTCTAAGATTTTGGATTTGCGGATTAACACCAACAGCCAAAGAAGCCAAGAATGGTAAAGTAGTATTATTAAGAGATGTAGCAGTTTTGCTGTTGGCATATCGTATAGCATGGACTAGTTGAAATTGTCCAGTGTTTGGATTTTCAATATAAAATGATATCTGCCCGAAACCTAAGTATTGATATTTAATCTGAAATACATTACCCTTACTGAAATCAATTGCTGGTAAGTAATCGGTTCCATCCGCTTTATCTACATTCCATTGACTTTGTTTAACCTCGGTAATGACTGCAGAGTTGTTTAATTGGTATATTTTCATTACACCATTTTCTCTTGAGAAGAAAAATCCGTCTGTCAAGAAGGAATCACCAATACCTACATAAGATGAATATCCGCCTGCTTCATTTGTATTCCACAAAGCAGTAAATCTGACACATACCCCCATACCAGCACGATATTTAATTTTCTTTTTTGTTTCAATGAATAATTTTGAACCTCCAACTGCCTGTGTTGTTAGATATGCCATAGCACTCTTTTGCTCTAATGTAGCACTAGTAGTGCTTGTGTTCCACTTAGAGGTATTTACATTATACATAAATGTTTCTTGTATAATCGGGGTGTATTGTGATGTTGCTAATTCGCGAAATGCTGTTTTTTCAACATTAGTCTCAAGATAGCCATCATGCCCGACTTTTACATTTACGAAATCTCCGTCTGGATTTTGTGCGATTAAATTTCTCTGGTGGGACATAGTATATAAACAAAAAAATATTTTTTATTTTTATTATTCTTTTTTAACTCATAAGGATTTCAATTCCCTTAACAAGCACACTTCGTTGAAGAATAGCATAAGTGTAATGGTTAAGATTGTTTCCAGCAGTAGTTGAAACGAACTCATATCGCCTCTCAGTGTCAAGGCTCAGACCACTCACCTCATAACCGTCGGTATCCTTATCACACAGCGGGCGGTTGTTGTCCCATGTATCCACATGAAACCAGTTGTAATGATAGACATCGCTGTTTAGGATAGCACTACCCTTCAACTTATCCTTCAAAATCATATAGTCTTCATTCTCAGAGGTGTCAATGTCAAATTGTTGAAGACGAGAGCCATCCAGAGTTGTATAATATGAAATAATCTTTGCATCCGCTCTGTTATCGTTGTCAAAAGCGGTATTTTTATTTTCATCGTTGTGGAATGCGGAAGTATAAATTCTTCTAATTCTCTCACCCTGTGAGCGGTTCATTTTTACAACGAAATTTTGGCTTGCTGTTGAGAGGTTCTGTTTCCAAGAGATAGGGTATTCAATCTTAAACGGGAAACCTTCTCCCGCAATCTTCTGCTGAACACCAAGGACAACATTTGGGTCAGTCTCTACGGCAAGAAACAGATTCAAGTTTGAAATAGTAGCACCAACAGCCACCTGTGCAGCACCAGTGGAAATACTGCTTGCATCAGTTCCATAGAAAGTAGAGCGGTTAGTACCCTCCCACACAATTCGCAAATCCAAAATTTCATTAAAACCAATAGTCTTATCTAATTCAAAAATAGTTCCAAAAATCATACCCAACGGAAGTTTAACTTTAATGACAGGGGTGGGCTGCGCATTAGTTCCTCCTTCAAAATACTTAGCCTCCTCAAAAGGAACATTAACAAGGCTATAATTTCCAGCAGTGCTATCGGCGAGAGCAGTATCATTATGACGGCGGGCATTAACAAGTGGCACTTTGTAATAACCTTGAACTGCAGCAACCACTCCAGCAGTATTGACCGCATCAGTAATTGCCTTTCTTTCCGCTACACTTCCTATCTCAACTTTTCCAGCATTACACTTTTGAAGCATAGCCCCGCTAGATACACCCGCCCCGTGGTTTTCAAGTGCCATAAATTTTTCATATTTAATTTCAGGCTTCCAAATCATCTTAGTGTAATTGCCCACGTGTTGAAGATTGCACAAATATTGACCGCTTCGGCTTCGCAGTTCAATTCTTTGTATCATAGGCAAGCAATCAATAAACATACGATTATAACCAGCAGATGCGGTAGGGGTGTAAGTAAATCGCAACACCGACCTCGCAAGGTTCAAAGGACGAGTAGGGATTTCAAAGGTGCTTTCATTTCCTCCCGCAGTGGTGAGAACAACATCAGCCGACCCTTCACGGGCAGTAAGTTTGTTCAATTCATACTTACCCGTGAGCAGTTCCTTAGTCTGATGGACTAGTTCTCCTCCGTATTGGACGGGCATTTTTTCTTTTTTTTTTGACGTAGCGTAAATAAACTAATTCACGAGAATATATCTATAGAAAAAAAATAATTAAATCAAAATTAAAATATTTTTACCTCGCTTTCAACAGATTGAAGAATGAATTAAATAAACTAAAGTAATTAGTTTCACGATAAACAAGCAATGTCATAACTATTCCCAAACCATTAAGATTAATTGCTTGGTCGTTTTCGTCCGTCAAGTAAAATCTAAATATATTGTTTGAATTAGCGGACAATGTTTTACCATACTCAGACCCGCTTCCATCATAAATGACAGAGCCGAAAGGAATTTCGTTTGCTGTGTATATTTCTTGTAGCACATGATTATCACCTTCATTCACCAAATCCGATTGAAGATACAGAGTTTTTTCACCAGTTAAAATAATTACATTTGGCGACTTAATAAAATCATTGACAAAGAAATATGTTGAGTTTCTATCAAAACCCATTACCTCATGAATACGTGTATCACCATCAAATATAAACCGCGGTTGAATACCTCCGTTATTTGACACACTGAATGTTAATTTACCATCCTCCGCTTCTGTGTTTGTATTGTTGCTTGAGACAACATAAGTATAGTCATTCGGACTTTCTGCCGTCAATATCTCAGACAACTTATTTTTTAAGTGGTTCATTGTGTAGTTTCCCTCAGGTATCGTAATTAATGCCTCATACCCGTCTTCGGATAATGTAAAAGTATTATATGGTGAAGCCACGGAGTAATACGATTTCGGCACATAAATATGAAGAATTTTACAATGTGTGGGATTGTCTAGCCCCTTCATATTGATTTCGTGTGTGAAGTCGCTGTCTGTTCCCGTTATCCTATTTTTGCTATTTATGTAATAGATACTACTTGACCTACCCCCTTTGTAATCCATGATATTTAGAATTACGCTTCGTGCTCCGCACTCTCGCTTATTCTAAACATCGTTTTTTTCTTTTTCAAAAAAATTAATGCTTATTGTAATCCTTAAAAGTGCGTAGCCCCCGATGTTTGTTGAAGACGAAGTCTGAAACAAATATCAAATGTATGTATCAAAATTACCATAACCATTCTGTGCTTTTAATTTTTCCGCTTCGTCTTCTTTTAAGTCTGTATAACCGCTGGCAAATTTAAATGTAATACCTTTCGCTCGCTCCATTAAAAACCTCATAGCAAACCATCCGCATGTGTCGCTCGTATCACTCTGCTCTTTTACTTGATTAACTTTCATTAACAAATAACTATCTGGGTGGCTTTTATCTATTAGTTGTTTCATTTGTTGTTGAAAGTCTTCAGTCGGTTGATATTCAGCCAAAGGGTCATACACTTCAACACTCCTGTCTTTATCTAGACTTATCCATATTGCCATCCAGTGCTGTCCTTTTTTGTTGCTCGGGTCTGTATTCATAATAAATCCGTATCGCTTTCTGCTTCCGGGCTTCAACTTGTAGATTTCATCACTTGCTATCGCTCCGAGATACCATCCATATTTTTTCATTATGTTGTCTATTTCATAAGTCATTAGTCCCCGCCCCTCACCCTCTTGCTGTGGTTGCTCTGGCTCTGCTTGTTGTGGCTCTGGTGTCTCCGCGATGAGTGGCTTTGCCACGATGTTCTGCTCCGCAGAACTTTTTCTCGGTGGTATGGTCGTATCCTCTGGTGGTGTTCGGTCTGGCGGTGTAGTCGTATCTGTTGTCGGCTCTGGTGGCGGGGGTAGCGGTGTCTCCGCTACACTCGGGGGTAGCGGTTGGGGCATTCCCTTGTCAATATTCAAATCATTTGAAACTTGTTTATCAACATTTGGGTATATCGTCGTTTTGTTCGTTAGAGTATTTACAAAGTCCTTTTTATTCATTGTGTGTTTCCAATCTTTGCGGATTAAATATTTTTTTATTTTTGCTATTGAAAATACCTTATCAATTAATTCTTCTAATGTCTTCGCTCCACTACCTTTTTGCACATTAATACCCATATAATCTTCATATCTAGCATAATCCGCTACTTTTCTTTTTACGTTTTCCTTTTTATTTCCAACATCAATATTAAACCTTTTAATCATGTCAATAATCCACTTTGAAGTGTCTTTGTAATTTAATTTTTTATGTCCATCACTATCTAGTCTCTTTTTCAAAGCCTGTGCTAACTCTTTTATAGTAATGTTTGGGTGATAAGTTTTTGAAAATGCTGATATTAAAAATTGATTAATTTGTAAATGTTCAAAATGCTTACCCTTTTCTTCTGCCTTCTTTTCTTCCTTTTCAAGTTTTTCTTTATATTCTTCTGCTAACTTTTTCTGTTCCTCTAAAGATGTCGCTGTGGCTATAGCCATCTGAATATCTTGACTGGCTTTTTGTAAGTCTTTACGACTCATCTTTTTTATGAACTTATCTGTATATCCTGCTAATTTCAGTGTTTCAATATCTTTCTGCTTTTGCTTTTTTTCTTCCTCATATTGCTCTTTCGTTTTCAATGGTGCTTCATCTCCTAAATTAGGTAAGAGCGGTGATTGTGCTGGTGCTCCTAATGGCGGTGCTTGTTGTGGTGCTCCTAATGGCTGTGCTTGTGGTTGTCCCTGCTGTGGTGGCATAATATATTGATATTGTGGTGGCGGTGGTAATGCTTGTATCCTATTTTTTCTATCTTCTTCATATTTTACATCTTCTATGAGTTTTTGCTCCCTTCTTAGTTCTCTGGCTTTTTGTTCTTGTCGTTCCTTAATATCTGATAGTTCATTGCGGTGTATCCTTGCTAACTCATCCTGCCTTTCCTTAGCATCTGCTATGTCTTTTCTTTCTTGCATCTTCTTTTCTTCTTCAGCATCCGCCTGTCCTTTTTTCTCTTTTTGGTCAATCTCATCAATCTTTTCGTATTTCTCCTTTCTGAGTTTGTCTAAGTGGTCATTAATGGCAGTTCTAGTATTTTGCTCAATCTCCGACAAACTCTGGACTTTTCTTAAGTCTTCTTTTCGCTTAGGTGTCCGCTTTGATTTTGGTCTGCTTAAGTATTTCATAAAAAGTTTAACAATTTGAAGTGTGCTCATATCATTTGTCTTTTTACCAAAATTAAGATAATATTTTTTACCCTTCTGGATAATATACGGCTTCCCGCTTTTATTCCTATAAACCCGCGGTGGTCTTAATTTCTGTTTCTTCGCTTTCTTGACGACCATTCTATACAAACAAAAAAATATTTCCTTGATATTTTAGAATTGCGTTTCGTGCTGTCGCACTCTCACTTATTCTAAAACATCGTTTCTTCTTTTTCCAAAAAATAAACTGGGTTTCGATGTTTGTTGAAGACGTAGTCTGAAACAAATATCATTTAGAATTTAAGGGCACCACGTCCGCTTTGCTTACCATACCCCAGTCTTGATGCTACAGCGCCAACACTTCCAGCGTAAGGTACCCCGACACTACTTAATGCTCCCGCAGTCCTAGAGATTAACTTATTACCGCGAAGAAATTTATCAACGGCCATTGCGGTTTTCCCAACTTTTTGCCAGTTGATTTTACCACCAGCCTGTCCCTTGCCTCCTTGCTTCTTCTTACGACCAGTCTTCTTTTTACCTCCAGCCATATTTGTGCTTGAGTTAATTGTTCGTTTGCCGATTGTTGGAATGACTTCAACACGAGTTGTTTTAACTACCATTATACTATGAAAAAAAATATTTAAAAATCAAATAATTATTTTAGACGAAAATTAAAATTATTCCGTAACTCATCATCAACACTTGAGACATAAAGAAAATTAAATCTCTCCTTTGTTGCTTCGTGATACTTTTGAAGAAAGTAATCAAAGTCAAAAGATAAGTCTAAGTGTTTATACACGAGTTCCATTTTGTCCTGAGATTACCCCGGAAAGATTAATAAATAATCTAACTGCTTAATGGCTTCTGGCCGTAGGTCGTTCAAATACTGGCTAGACATAATAGCCTTACTTTTATAGTGTCTGTTCTTTTTTAACAAATCACTTACGGACTTGTCTCTTAATCCACTACCTAAATCATCCAAAACAAAAAAAACCTCTGGAGAAATACACTTACTCGGCCTTTCTTTTGCCTCTGCGGTGCTCTGTTTCTTTTTTTCTTCTTTTCCAAAGTATAAAAATTGTGGTTTCTCTATTTCTTCTTTGTCTTGTTTTACTTCTCCTTCGTGTTGCTCGTCATGTCTGTTCAGTTTGTCTAACTCATAATCAATGACATTAACACCATCTGATTTAAGAAAGGTATATATTGCCATCGGGTTGCCTCTGTTCTTAAAGTGCTTTACCATTGCTTTATAAATGTAGTCCTTGTGTATGGTTGAAGCAATAATGACAATACGGGTTTTTCTGTCTGTAGTCCGTTTCAGTATTTCAAAGAGTGCTGTCGTCTTACCGCTCTTCTTACGGGCAAGCAAAAATATGTTAGCATACGGCTCATTGAATAATTTATAACCCTTGGCTTTTTTGTTTCCATCACCCTCTTGTTTTACTGGCTTCACCTTGACATTATTGATTTTTTGCATGATATTTTAGAATTGCGTTTCGTGCTCCGCACTCTCACTTATTCTAAAACATCGTTTTTTTCATTTACAAGAAATTAAATGGTTTTACGATGTTTGTTGAAGACGTAGTCTGAAACAAATATCAGCCTAGAAATTCCAAACACACAACAATTCGGCCTGCTAAATTTCCTGTGTCAATATTTCCGCTGTCGGTTTCAAGGACTTTAAATGTATATTGTCCGTCTGTCCATCCTACAACACCCAAATTATAACCGAGATTTGAAATGTTTGCTGTGGTGCTATCCGCAAATGTTCCAATAATTCCAATTCTATCCATGTAAAGAATTCTGGTTTTGGTTTCGGTCTGGTCGTTCATATAGTGGATAAATTTTACATTCATTTTGGTTGGTGTGAATGACATTTGAATATTTTTATTAAATGTTTTGCTTCCTCCAGCAAAATCATTGCTCAGAAAAATAATCCGCTGATATTTATAGTCAGCCATGATGTCCTCTATATTAGTGTTAATAAACTTTTTATTAATTAATATTTCTGCTCGGACTGCCTGCGACTTTTACTCACGGGTCAGTGAGAAAAAAATGAGAGTTGTGCTTATTGTATTCAGAAAGGAATAGAAACAAAATTTAAATGTGTGTATAAGCCTATGAGTGATTGGTGTGTTAGTTTTGATGAAGCCATTCCTTTAATTTGCTCAAATGATGCTATGTGGTATAAAACTCAAGTATATGAATGTTCATTTCTTTGATATTTGAGAATTGCGCTTCGTGCTACGCACTCTCGCTTATTCTCAAACATCGTTTTTATACTTTAATGGTGGACGATGTTTTACGATGGCACGAAGTGCATGAGTAAAATATCATTTCTTTGAAGAAGGTGATGGAAGGCAAATGCCAATCAATAGTGTTAGGATTCCGACATAAGTATTAGCAACCTCACAAGGCAAGTTCTTTTCAGATAGCCTTACGATACAAAGGGTTATAATGGAGATAATGATACCCATTTGAAATAAGTATTTAATAAGTCGGCTGTCGGTTGGTCTGTTTTTTATACAACAACAATTCCAGTTATCTTCCAATTCGTGCTCTACTTTTTTTTCCTCAGTCTTTAGTTCTACTTCAAGAACACGAGACTTTAATTCTGGAGTTAGTTCACCATCCATATCCATAATAGGTGGTGGTCTGTGAAGTCTAGTTGTATTATTTGACATTATCAATAACGGACACTCTGATTTCTGCTAATTGATTTGCTTGGTCTTGTAGTATATTCATGAGATTATTATTTTGTTTTTCTAAATTAACTACCTTTTCCGCCATGTTGAAAAGCACTAACCAATATTGGTATGAAGTCTGTATATGTTATTCCTTCAAGGTAGCCTTCTCCATCCTCTGCTTTTATCCCACTTTCAGATACAAATTCAGGAAATATTTTTTTAACTTCATCCGCAATAAATCCGTGGTTCTTTTGTTCTTTCTTTTCGTCTGATTTCAAATAATATGAACAGCAGTTTATTTTCATAAGTTTCTCACAACAATCCCCGCAGTCTAATGTTTTAATATCTGATTTTAATCTCCTGTCCGAGGAGTTTGTCCAAGCATCATTAAGCGGAATATAATTATAACTACCAGACGGCTCGCCAGTAGTAGAGTTTGAAGTAGTCCAAGCGTGAAGCAAACCAGTAGAAGAAACAATTACTCCATAATTCGTATATCCTCCCGATTTAAAATATAGTTGTGGGTCAACGGTAGAAGCGGGTCTTTTTCGTATGGTTAAAAAGCCGCTGGATGCTGTTGGGATGACTACCTCTCCTGATGTATTAATGTTCATCGCCTCAGTGTAAGATATATTGTTTCCCACAGTTGTTCCTGAATTATAATAAAAAGGGAGTTTTACACCTTTTTGAATTAGAAAGTTAGATGACGCAGAAGATGATTTCCAGTTCGTGCCGTCAAAATAAGCATCAAAACTTAAATTAACATTGTCGTGTGCCCAATTCAATAATTGAAATGTTGGATAAGCATCTGTGGATATTACTGCCTGTAAGTGTGCCCCTCCAATATTTGAAGTTGTTCCATATAATTCTAATCCACCTGTCGCCCCATTTGCTGATTTTGTTGAATTGCCTATAATTATTGGACGGCTTACATTTGATACATCTTTAGTTGTTGTTATTTTATCGCTCGTTGCCAATGTCGTTGTTGATATCCCCGCATTTGCCGTTATTAATCCACTCGCGGTTACTGTTGTTGTTGATATACTCGCATTTGCCGTGATTAATTCGCTCGCCGTTAGTGTTGTCGTTGATATCCCCGCGGTTGAAGTAATTGTAGTTCCAGTTATTGTTCCTCCATTTGTTATATTGTTTGAATTCATATCCAAAGCACCATAAAACCGCATACCGCCAGCATTGTTAAAACGGACAATGTCAGACGAAGCACTTTTATTATCCAAAAGTTTTGAAATATAAAGTCCCGCCCCTTTTACATCAGATGCTACATTCGTGAATACATAACCTCGTTGGTTCGCGGTTCCACTTGTAGCGGTATTTAGAGTAAATAAGAAATACTGATAATCTCCTGATGTCTGTGAAAAGAATATGTCTCCTCCATTTTGGTTTAATATCCTCGCACCATTATATGTGATATTTCCTCCATTAGTGATAGTTTGATTATTAAAATCGGCATTGTTCGTTAAAGTTAGATATTTTATCACAGTGCTCGCCCCATTAAATGTTTTGCTTCCTGTTATGGTTTGGTCTGTTGATAGTTTTACATTTTGCCCGTCCAATGTGTCCGCATAACCTTTTGTCGCTCCGTCCGTTGCTAATGTCGGAGTTCCAAGGTTGGCTATTTCGCTACTATTACAATCTAGCCCCGAAGCATTTACCCAACCGACAATCGTCCCGTCAATAATAAAACTTATTTTTTTCGCAGAAATTTCAAAGTTGTAATATGTTGCAGTTTTCATATCCAAACTAGCAATTGACCCGATATTACTGGTAGAATTGAAAACGATAAATGTTCCCTTTGTTGTTGAATTGATTGAATTTCCCGTTATTTCAACACCACTGCTATATGTCTTAATTCCTGCTATGGTTTGGTTTCCTGTTAGTTTCACATTTTGCCCGTCTAATGTATCCACATAACTTTTGTTTGCTCCGTCCGTTGTTGCTG
This sequence comes from Paulinella micropora, assembly GCA_019918135.1. Lineage (NCBI taxonomy): Eukaryota > Cercozoa > Imbricatea > Euglyphida > Paulinellidae > Paulinella > Paulinella micropora. The sequence goes on along the minus strand of WBZZ01006987.1, from coordinate 34,226 downwards.
ATGGTGTGGCTAAGTTTGTTATTTTGTTATTATTCAAAGATAGTGTAGTGCCGGATGCGGTTATAATTAAAGTATTACCTGAATATAACTCAACATACGAACCCGTTATTTGTATCGGATACCAAGTCGCTGTTGCTGTCTTTTGTGCGGCAATCACTCCTATTTTTGTATCAAAGGCTATGCCAATGCAGTCAAAAGTAGTTGGATTGGATGAACCACTTACTTCCAAAGTTGATGTAAATTTTTTATTCCCTGCTAAGGTTTGGTCTCCTGTTAGTTTAACCACCGAAGTGTCAAGAGTAGAAACATCCACACCATCAACAAGATTCACATTTGTTATGCTTTGACTTTTCATATCAATCCCCGCACTAGCATTTATTATGTTGCTGAATGTTTTGGTTCCTGCTATGGTTTGGTCTCCTGTTAGTTTAACCACCGAAGTATCAAGGGCAGAAACATCAACACCATCAACATTACCAACATTTGTAATAGCAAAACCACCCATATTTAAACTACCCGTCATAGCCGTTGTGCCGTCCTTTGCTAGTTTCGTATCGGTATATGCTTTTGTTGAAGCATCGCCGTCATAGAATGGCGCTGGAAGTCCGCTGATTGCTGTCGTGCTGTTAAAATTTAAAACATTGCCAGTCAATGTTATTCCACCCCCTGTTGTTGGAGCAAGAAGTATGGAAGAACCAACAATGCTTAGTGGATAGCCTGTTGCTCCACCTGCCTCCGACGAATAAATAGAACCCATATTATTGTTGTAATTGAAGAATAACTTACCAGTGTTTAATGGATTTGAATCTTTTACCCCCAAATAAGTGGTAAATATTTTGTTTCCTGTTATGGTTTGGTCTCCCGTTAGTTTAACGACTGTGGTGTCAAGAGCCGAAACATCAATACCATCAACATTACCGACATTTGCTATGTTAAAACCTCCCATATTTAAATCTCCAAACATCATAGCGAGACCATCCAATCTAAGAAAAGGTGAAGCAACATTTCGCCATTGGCCTGTGCTATAAATGAGTAGTTGGTTATCGGCGGGTGTGCCTGTAATTAACACATCGCTGTGTGTATTAATTGAGCCGTCCGCGGACACTTTATCATTATTGTCTTCATGCTCTGATATCCAAGTATCAACATCTTTCGTATTTAATAAGTTAACTCCTGTTATATTCAAATTACCGCCCATACTAATATTGCCGAATTCATCAACATTTATCGGAAATGTTTTATTTACCCAGTTTATTGAGTTATATGTTAGATAACTATTCATCGCCACTGGTGTAGTAATGACTACATCAGAGAGTGTATCAATTGAACCAAGGGTTGTATTCTTCCATTTGCCTTCTACATCGTTGTAAGTTAAGTATTGCCCGACCGTTGGAGCGGATATGTTAGTGTCTATCAAATTGTATAAACTTGTTTGGTGAGGATTAGAAGTATTAGAGCGGTGTTGAGTTGAGGCTTTTACTTCATCATTATCCCTTACTCGTTGCTCTGTATAGTATAAATTTTTTCCTTCTTTAATGCCGGTTGTTGATTTTAAAGCGAGCCGTGTATCAAAGCGGTTATCAGTGAAATAAAGATTTATCGGGTCGGCATCTTCTGGCACTCTGTCTGTATTCAGACAAACTATGTTTGTGTTGGTAAGGTCTAAGTTAAGTATGTTTAGACTATCAACAGCCAACTCATTAAGGCCTAGTAATGATTTATATTGGGACATTATATAATTAAATATTTAATTTAAAAAATACTAAAATATATTAATCTTAGTATAAATGCCGTCTCCCGAAGCAAGTCGTAAGAACTGGGGTAAGGCTGTGGAAAGTATTAAGAGAAAGAAACAGCAAAAGGTAGAAATAGCAAAAGAGAAATTAGCAAAGTGTAGAAAGGCTTATGTAGGCGATGATGAAGAGATGGAGGAAAAGATAAACCGCATGGCTGAAATGGGTGTTGCTAATGATATCATTCATGGAAAAGACCAAGATGATACACCAGAAGAAAGCAGTGATAGCGATGAAGAATGTGATTTTACTGATATCATTGCTGAAAAGATGGCTAAGATGAAAATAAGAAGAAAGAAAGCGGAAGCAAAGAAGAAAGTAAGTAAAAAGCCTGTGCCTGAGCCTGAGCCTGATGAGAGCGAAAGCGAAAGTGAAGAAAGTGAAGAAGAAATACCAGTAAAGAAAGGTAAAGGTAAAAAGTCAAACATATCTGTTAATGTTTATAATCAAGCAGAAAAACCAAGCAAGAAAGAAAAAAATAATGATATCGAAAAATGTTTCTTAAAATTTTGATATTTGTTTCAGACTTCGTCTTCAACAAACATCGTCTGCGATTAAATAAAAAAGAAAAAGAAAAAACGATGTTTTAGAATAAGAGAGAGTGCGGAGCACGAAACGAAATTCTAAAATATCATGGATAATAAACATACTCAGCAACAAGAAACTCCTGAGCAGACTGAGCGGAAAGAAAAACTTGAAGAAGTGGCCGAAATACATTTTCAATCAAAGCCCGCTAAGATATGGAACACGATAACCTCACCAGAAGCAAAACCACTAAGTCAAGTATTTATTGATTTAATGGATATGTCAAAGGTGGCGACAAAGAAAGGTAATGCTAACTATAATTTTGGATTAGTTGCTATTGACGTATATAGCCGTCGTGGGTGGATTGAGCCAGTCAAAAATAAAACAACTGGTTATGTCTTAGAAGGGTTAAAAAAAATATTTACTAAAAAAGTTCCTGAAAGAATTACTTCAGATAATGGCGGTGAGTTTAAGGGACAAGTCAGTGAATATTTCAGACAAAATAATATTGAACATAGAACTGTCCAAGTAGGCGATCACAGAACAATGGGTATAATTGATAGGTTTATTAGAACAATACGAAATGAATTAAACTTGATATGGGAATTTAATGAAAATTTTCAATGGGTTCCTATTATTCATGAGGTTGTTGATGCTTATAATAAAACATATCATACAACCATAAAGGCTGTACCAATTAATGTTTATGAAGGAACCGAAAAGAACACTCAGGAAATCTACAGAAATCCTTTAATTAATGAATTCCCTAAAGGGACAAGAGTAAGAAAGGAATTAGAAAGAACTATTTTTTCTAAAGGGGACAAGCAATTCAGTAAAACTATATTCAAGGTTAAGGGCCGTAAAGGCTTCAAAGTTATACTCAGTGAAGAGGACTTAGTCCGACCGTCAGAATTATTAAAGACTAATGTTGAAGAGCACCATAAAGAAGAAGAACCGAAGGAGCAGTTATCGGACAAAGTAAAACAAATTACTAAAGAGAAAAAAATATTAATTTATTAAAATCATTGGATGTAAAACCGGAAAATATACGGAGCAGTGCTAGAATTAAAAAGAAAGTTGAAAAATTAGACTTGTAAGTTATTAAATATTTTTGGCTTGAATGTATTTCTTATGTTTTGTGGTTGTCTCATGAATTTCTTTCCCATTTATCCTTATAGTTGAACCACATTCACATTTTATTTTTTCTATACTTAAATCATCATTTGAAAGATTAATTCCTTTCATTATTAATTCGTGATTGCTTGATAAAAGATGTCGTGCTTTGTAAGCATTTGTTGTCTCTTCACCACATTCACATATAAATTTTTTCTTCATCCATTCCTTATTCCATTTAATTTTGTATTGTTGTTTATTTTGCTTAACTCGTTCATCATTGTATTTTTTCCAAACTTCATATTTGGGTTTTATGTTTTCTTCATAAAACTTATTTGCTCCCTCTAGTGCTTGTTCTTTATTTCTTTTTCCATTTATACAAAAATTTTTAACTTTAATTTTGTCTTCCTCTCCCCACCTTACAACTACTCTTGGGGATACATCGTTGTTCATAACATATACACCTCCCTTGTTGATTTTCTGTGGAATGTCAGCCATTTTATATGTGTTATAAATTCATATCCTTAAATGGAATTAAATTTATAACACATTAATAATTATTTAAAGGTAGCAGTTTTTCTTTCTTTTGTCTGTCTGTATTTGTTATGAATAGATAGACGAAATAATGGATAACGGCTCTTAGTGGAAAAATACTTCTTGCACCTGAGACGGGAAAGGTGAGGTAAAATGGACACTGGGGAAAGTTCAGTCCTTGGACAACTTTTTGCTTTTTGTGTAAAGTAGTCCAGAGAGAAATTCGTAATAAGAGAGATTTTAATAAAATTGTTGTTTTGAACTTAGAGAGAATAGGTAGCCTCAAAACACAATAACGGCTCTTAGTGTGGTTTCTGTGATGAAACTGCACTGAAGATCCGTGCCAAAGTGCGACCCTATACTACTACTGGAACAGGTGGGCACCGGAACCCCCTACTAAACTGATCAGTGGCGGTGCCACTTAGCCGTTTGGTAGTGGGTACAGGTGCTCCACCCCTCGCCTAAAAAATTAGTCTGGGCCTTTCGTCAAAGCTTAGCCTCCTCTAAGGGTCCAATAGGTTACAAAAGGCCCGGAGGGTTAAAAAAGAGGGAGCAGGTGGGACACCGGAACCCCCTACTAAACTGATCAGTGGCGGTAGCCGTTTGGTAGTGGGCACCGGTGTGCCACCTCTCGCCTGAAAAATTAGTCTGGGCCATTTGTGAGAGATTAGCCTTCTATAAGGAGCTGACCGGGGACGAATGGCCCGAAAGGAAAAAACTACGGGAATAACGGATGTTGAAAAAATGGAGGGGAAATAGCGGGAAAAGCCGCTTAGCCGTTGGGTAGTGGGATACGGGTTGGTGCCCACCTCTCACCTAAAAAAGATTGGGGTTGGGCCATTCGTCAGAGCTTAGCCTCCTATAAGGGTCCAATATGCTACAAAAGGCCCGAAATGTTACAAAAAAACAGGTAGGAGGTGGGAGCACCGGAACCCCCTACTAAACGGCTAAGTGGCGGTCGCCACTTAGCCGCCCGGTAGTGGGCACGGGTGTGTGCCACCTGTGGCTTGAAAAATGGGTGTGGGCCATTTGTGAGAGATTCGCCTCCTATAAGGACCTGACCGGTGACGAATGGCCCGGAAGGTAAAAAATGACGGGAATAGCGGTGGTGCGCCACTTAGCCGTTTGGTAGTGGGCACGGGTGTGGTGCCCACCTGTGGCTTGAAAAATGGGTGTGGGCCATTTGCGAGAGATCAGCCTTCTCTAGGGAGCTGACCGTGGACGAATGTCCCGGAAAGGGGACTTGGCCGAATTTTACTGCAAGTGGCGGAGGGTGCCACCCGTAGCCTGAAAAAACAAATTCTGGGCCATTTGTTAAAAATCCTGTCGCTAAGGTTGAATTTTTGACAAATGGCTCGAAAAAATTTTAAAAGCGGCGGTGGCCACCCGTAGCCTGAAAAAACAAATCCTGGGCCATTTGTTAAAAATCCTGTCGCTAAGGTTGAATTTTTGACGAATGGCCCGGAAAATTTTTAAAAGGCTAAAAGGAAAAAAGCAGCGGTGGGGTGGGTGGTGCACCGCCACCTATTTCCCGCGGCTGGTCCGGGGGGGGGGGGGGTGTTTCCCTCGGGCCGGCGCCAAGTCGCAAAAAAATAGTTAGCGTGTTTTATTGAATTCTACAACGCGCTCAGGCGCTTGGCCAGGCGCTGAAACACTGTCTGCAATTTCTGGTTGAGTATCTCTTGCATACTGTCCCAGTACAGCCGTTCGTACCGCCTGTAGAGCCGCCAGACCCTGGCAAGGTCGGCGGTACCAGCGTAGTTCAGCTCAATGTCCTCGTCTGCCCCTGGGAGTTCATGGACCAGCCAGTCCCGCCTGGCAACTGCGTCTTGCGGATGACCTTGTGGCGGGACAGTGCCTCGTGACTTTTTCCGTGGCAGTACCAGCCCTGCCAATAGTGAAACGGGTGCTCCTTGGAGATAAGGGTATAAAGGTCCTCTCGGCGATCAGCGGGTAGGCCCGCCAGGGTTCCCTTGGGCAGCGGAGCGTAGTATGCGGGGACAGGCACAGCCACGAGCTGAGAAAGCACTGGCGGCAGGTAGGGGTCCAGGAGCCTAGGCGCCGCGTGACCAGCAGTCAGCTCCAGCGGCAGGTCGGGCACGGTGCGTGTGTTGAGCAGGCAGAGGTCCAATACAGTGAGAGCGGCTGCTTCCCCTGGGTGCAGTACGCTAACAGTCAGCGGTTCCCACGGGTAGAGAAGGGAGTAGCAGACGCCGGTCGTTGATGTCCAGGCCCAGTGCGGCCGCCTTGGCCGGCAGGTTCTTCCAGTCGACGTCCTGGCCCGCGGGCCGTTGGATCGCATCGAGCATGCTGTCCCAGTCGGCGGGGGCGGAGGGGGCGTAGCCAGACGGCGGCGCGAGCGCGGCCAGCCGGCCGCGCGGCAGGATGCGGCGGCGCTTAGGGCGGGGACCGTTGGCATCGGTAAATTTTCTGCGCATTTTTTTGGAGTGCTTCCTGGGTTGGGGCTCCCTGGGATAATGAGGTGGTCTCGGTACAGTCCGTTACTCTGCTTTATTCTAGGTCGAGGTCGCGACCCGCGCCGGTTGGTAGGTTCAGGCACGTATTGCCTTTTCCCGCCAGTGATATGGCCGAAATTCGGTGGTACGGACAAAAAGGCAGTGACAAGGGGAAAAAGGCAATGATACGAGAAAAAGGCAATCGAAAATTTTGCAAGGGTTTTGCGTTTGGTTTTTGGACAAATTTTGTGTGTCTGAAAAAAATCGGGCGGGCATATATAAAAAATAGCAGGACTCGCCAGCCGGTCGACGTAACCGCGAACGCGGCCGCGGCGGACGGGACTGAAAGGCACTGCAGTATCACGTCCGTAGTCGACCACAACAGCCGCTGGCCCAAGGCACCCGTGCTCTCGAGCCACACCGCCACATTGCACTGGCCCAGCAGGCCCAGGCCGGTAGGGTTTTCTTGCCACAGCGGCGTGCCCCACGGTGGGTCGTTGGCCTTGGTCCAGGGGCACCGACCCGCTGCCTATCGCCCTGCCGGTGGACAAGTTGTACAAGCGGTATGGCACCACGAGCTCCCAGGGTGATACCCAAACACTTCTTTCGGGCAGGAAGGCAGCATAAACAAGAGGCTGTTTTGCACAGGCACTGACGAGACCATCAAGGGGCAGTCAAAACGAGTATCCAAATAGATCGAGCGGGCATTTAGGCTGACAAAGCCCCAGTCCGTGCCAGCGGGAGGCGGCCAGTCCCAACGGCTGGCTTGTACATACCGCGATTCAATCAAGCCCCAGATAGCGCCCTGGTAGACTAGCGGCTGGCTTAGTAGGGGACCAGTAAACAGGCGCTTATAAACTTGTGAATTATTAGCTGTCGTGCTCACAAACACGTAGGTGTCGGCCCAGCTTTCTGGCCCGCTGCGGTACGTCATTACGACATCGTCGAGTCCGTCTCTGTCCAGGTCGCCCAGCGCCAGTTGCGGTTGGTACCACTGCATCTCGGCGCCCGGAACCATCATCAAGCTCTCGTACTGCAGCCTGCCTAGACCAGCCAGCATATCCTGCTCCTGGTAGGCGACGCACTGCAGCCCGCCGCTGACGGCCGGCAGTAGCCGACCCTGCGGGCACGTGTACGCGACGCCCGTGCCGTTGTTGTTGTCCCTATACCCCGCCTGGCAGAACAGCGTGCACTTGGGGCCGTCAGGTACCAGGTAGTTACACTGCGAGCCATACACCGGCCCGCGCGGGAGCTCCCACTGGCACGGGATGCGGTTGCAGCCGTTAGTACCGAAGCCCTTGGCGGTCGCGTCGTTCTGCCAGTAGGCAGAAACGTTACACGTGCACAGAGAGTTGCCTCCGCTGTCATACGAGCACGTTGCATTCGGGTGACAAGTAGTGCTCGTGCACGGCGCCGAGACCCACTGATCACATCGCAGTCCCGCCCACGTGCCATACACGGGGGCCGACGTCGTCTGGTAAGGAAACTGTTGAAATAGCGGACAGTCCGGCACTGGGTAAAAATACCAGCCCAGCGCACACCTTGCGTCACATTCTAGGCTTGTCTTCGGCCGGCAGCCCGCCATATCTAAAGCGGCACTATTGAACCCCCCGTTGGCGACGCTGCACCTCGTGGCAGCAAGATCCCAGCCCGTTGCACACGTTCTGGAGTTGGCGGCAGAGTAGTAAGGAATATAATTGTCACGGCGGCAACCGCAGTATTGGTTGGTCGAATTATCAGCAGTAGACCGGGAAGCCACGTTAACCCAGGAAGGAAACTGCAATTGCAGATCGTAGCAATTTGTCCAGAGCCTGGCCCAGACACAAACCGTCTCGCCGGAGCAAATAGCTACGCTATTCCGAAGCTCGTAAATTCCAGTAGAGATGATGAACATCGGATTCGCACGCACAAAGAACCCCCTTGTTTTTATCCAAGTTTTTTTTTGGTGCCTTTTTTTAAAAGTATGATTGTTTTTTTTTTGTAAAAACACTCCCAGCGGGCAGTCCTTGTTGCGCTTTGCCCTCTTTCCGCGACCTCACGCCCCTCCCCCCCCCCCCCCCCCCCCCCCCCCGCTCCCCTCCTCCTCTCCCTTCCTTTTTGTGCCGCGAAGGTTGTGGCCCCAGGAAAAAAGAAAACAGGAACATCGTACAAGTGTCTAAGATTTTTTGCGCGCCCCTGCTCCCTCTCCTCCCTGCTGCCCTCTCTTCCTCCCTCCTTTTTTCTATCTCTCTCTCTCTCTCTGCCCCATTCCCCCCCCCCCCCCCCGAGAGTTTCTGCGCGCGCTGTCGCAGGAAGGAACGAGCGCCGATGTTTGTTCTGACTTAGAAATGTACGGGCCCCAGGTACTGCCCGACGAGCCCGGCGACGCACGCGGGCCAGCGCAGACATTCTATACACCAGGGCGCGAGCTCGTGCGTGTACCAGCGTTCGCGGCCGCTGTCGAGCCCGCTCCAGTCCGCCTCGCAGTACCCCGGGCCGGCACAGGCGCGCAGCCCGCACAGGCTGCCGCCCTTGCGCACTAACGCCACACGGACGTACGAGGCGGGCGACACCTCGGCGGCATTGGCCAGCGCTGTCAGTACCTTTGTGTCGCGCCCGTCGGCTTCCGTCGCCTCGATCAACTCTCCATCGTCGTCGCGTACCCAGTTGAGCGCGTGCTCGGCTCCCGCACTGCGGTACAGCCGCAGCGACAGCCGCACACGGCCGCGGTCCACCGCTGCGCGGTCCAGAAACAACTGGATTTCCTGCACGGGCTGCGCCCCGCGCGGGATCAGGCGCAGACACAGTCGGTCGCCAACGATTGCATGCGACAGGCGCAGCGCGTCGGCCACGCGCCGCGCTTGCGCGGCAACTGTCTTGCCGTGCACGGCCCGCGTGGTCTGTTCGAAAGCGTTTCGCAGGCATTTTTGGGCGTGGGGCGCCGCGCGGCCCCAGCACCGGCGCACAAACAGCCATTGCTCGGCGCTGGTCTTGCGGGCGGCGTACTCAATAGAATCGGCGCCTAACCTCGCCAGCAGGCCCGCGAGCAGCTGCCCCCGCACCCACGCGATCTTTCGGCCCTTCTTCGTGCACACGCTCCGGACGCCGTGCGGGTTCTTGCAGAAGACGCACCACAGCATCGCCAGCTCAACGCCGGGGCAGTGCTGCCAGCCTTGGGCCAGCAGGTCGTCTGCTGTCCGCGTTAGTGGCGGTGGGGTGCAGATGAGCCTTTGCAGCAACGCCTTGCGTGTACCGTCGTCTAGCGCGAAACGAAATGTAGCGGCCACGCCAGGCGCGGCTGACGACGGTACCGCCCAGTTGACACGGCAGGGCTCGGGCAAACCGGCCGAGCCCTGCATTCGCTGCTCTCTTTTCTTTTGTTGTTGTTGTTGTTGCTAGAGGAGCGGCGGTCGCAGAAAGGGGAGGGCGGGGGGGGGGGGGGAGAAAGCGAGAGAGGCCAAAAGGCGGTCGCGAAGTTGGGAGAACCTCCCGAGAAAAAGGGTATGAAGGCAAAGAACGCTACTAGTGCTAGAAAGGAAAGGGGGGCGAGGGGGGGGGGGGGGCCTTGTACGGAAACAGTACGCAAGGGATGGGAGGGAGGGGAAGGGAAGGGCGGGGAGGGGAGGGAGGGGGGGGGGGGGGGGGGGGGGGGAGGGGAATAAGATCTCGTGAACAACCAGAGAAAGACAAAAAGTAGAGAGAGAGAGAGAGAGCAAGAGGGTGGGGGGTGGGGGGGGGGGCGGAGGCGGGGGGGGGGGGGCACGCTTCCGGCTCTGACAATTGTGTGGTGGGGGGGGGGCCGCAGGACAAGAAGTACAAAAAAAAAACCGACACAAAAGGAGAGGCACGGGGGGGGGGGGGGGAAGGGGGCCGGCCCCCCTCCCCCCCCCCCTCTTGAGCTCTTTTTAGATGTGAGAATGATCGTGCGCTCCTCCTCTTTGGAAGCCTTTTTTTCTCCCTGCACACACCCCTACTTTTCTTTGCGCCTGTTGCCAAAAAGAAACCTTGACCTAAAAAAAAGGAGGTTACCAAAAAAAACTGCCGTCATTTTCCTCTCTCCCCTACATGTTCCGCACCCTGACCGTGTCGTTCGAGCCCTGCGCGGCCCCCTCTGACTTTTTCATGGGCGAAACTATACGCGCGATCGCGGCCAGGGCCAGGCTGTTGAGGTGGCAGACCTACTTGCTCGACCTGGAAGAGCTAGGGCTAGAGCCCGGCGATCGGCCGCTCGAAGGCGACGCCTGCGTGCTGTTGATTAGGCGTGGCGTGTGGCGTTTCATGGAATTGGGGTCCATGGCCTTAGGCTTGCCGTTACCAGCGGGCGCTAGCAGCCTGCTACAAGACGAGTTGCTGGCGCTGGAGTGGCCCGCCCCGGTGCGCGGCGGCTGTCCCCCCCAAAAAACTGCCAGACCCTGGCCTTCGGCGAGGCCGACGGCGCCGTGCCGCTCGGGCGGCTGCCGTTGCTGGCCCGGCTGAAGCGCGGGGTAGAGGGGCTGATCCCGGAGGCGCGGGACTGTCCCACCTTTGGCAACCTGTACTCAAACAACCGCCGCCAAGGCATCTCGCCGCACGGCCACGACGGCCTGGCCGGCGTGATCGGTGCAAGGCTCGGCGCCGCCATGGGCCTGCACTGGCACTGGTACTATGGCGGGCACCCCGTAGGCAGAGAGGTGAGCATCCAGCTGGACCACGGCGACGTGTACCTCATGTCGGCCGTCAGCGCGGGGGCCGGCTGGCGCAGCAGGTCGGCTTTTGTGCTGCGCCACGCAGCGGGGTCCGTTTGCTACGCCCAGTTCCTGCCCCCCCGCCACAAGAAAAGAAAGCGACAGCCCGACAGCCCGACGACAACCTTGTGCCCTCCCCCTCCCCCGCCTTCGCCCACGGAGCTGCCGCTGCCGCCGCTGGTGCCGCTGGCGCTGCCACTGCCGCCGGAGCTGCCGCTCGACTTTGTGCTGCAGTCCCCGCCGCTAGACCTCCTGCCGCCGCTGGAGCCGCCGTCACCGCCCCCGCTCCAGTGACAGCTCCTGAAAAAAAATTATCACGGCCTCCCCTCCATTCCCCGGACAGCACCACCAACAAAAAAGCCACCGTCTATTTTTCTTTTTTTTTCTTCTTAGTAGGCGTGCCTTTTTTTTCTGTACAGAGATATAGGCAATAGCACAAAACCTTTGACCAACATTGCCGAGAGAACGCTGGCGGGGCGGGGATTTTTTTTCCTTCTTTTTTTTTGAACATCAGATATCTTGGCCTTTTTTCTGGTAGAGCCTTTTAGTATTAAGTAAAAAGAAATACACCCGGCGCACAAGGAGGTCTATTCAATGACCTCTGTTACCGTATATTTTTACAAAGTTAATGACAGTGGAGATTTGTTGTACGATAAAGTCAACGGCATTGTTCAGCTTGGAGAGTGGAAGACGTTCGATGATCTAAAAGAAGTCGTCCTGAAAGCGCTGGAAATTCCTTTAAACACACCGTTATGGCCTTGGTGGCAGGGAGTGGCGGTTCAACCTGCCAATGTGGACGACATAAAAGGGAAATAGAAAGAAACGAGCTCTTGCTTGAAGCAACAAGCTACGAGGCAGAGGAGCAGAGCTTTGGAAATGAGGTGAAGCTAAAAACAACCATGCGGAAACGGTATAACAAGCTGGGCAAGCCAGTCAATCGAGAGGGAAGTGCTTGCATTTCGCTGACTGTCGAAACCGACGAAAAGACCTGTGACTCAGAGCACGATTCACTGGTCAAATTGGTAAACGAGCAGGGCCAGAGATTGCGCAGGTCTTACACATCGGAAGACATCACCGACGAAGTGAAGCAGCCCTTAGCAGACGCGTTAGCCGCGCTATTGCGCAAAAGCACGTGGTGCCTTGTTGGCCGGGTATCGGAAGCGCGTCAGCTAGACCGGCTGTTGAGCGAGAAAATACATGATCGGCGGCCTTTGCTTGAGCGTTATTACCCCAAGATAATAATTACGTTGAACGAATTCCTAAAGAGTCCAAGAATTTATTTGCCTGAAGACTGGCGAACAACGTTGTCCGCGGTCCAGAACCTCGCCGATCTTAAAAGCGCTTGTCACCAACTGGGTTATTACCAAGTACGCCTGCTGATCGCGGAACTACAAGGTTGGAGAATGAAGCCTGAGGTTCTGGAGCTGACTGCCAAGCTGAAGTTGATACTGAGTACCATGAGAGACGAGCCCGACCTAGACAGACACAGAGTGCGCGCAAGAGCGATAAGAAAAGCGAATCCAACACGCGTTTTACAAAACAAAATACAACAGTTTTTGGGAAGCGTCGATAGCGCAGCATGCGCCGGGTGTGGCTGCCCAAAGTAAAAAAGAAACACACACAAATCAAACATTACAAAAAAAAGAATTAAAAGAAATTTATTTTGGATGAATTGAAGTCTTTAAGTAGCTGCCTGGAGAGCTCCTTGGCAGTTCCGGACCAGAATGGTGCTCGAACCGGCCCGCTGCTCACCGCGGGCGTCGTCGGGTGTGCATGGCAGCTTCTTTGCCCTGACTTTCCGGTGAATTTCGCGACAAGTGCCACCAGTGCCGGAATTTACGGGTAACTGATATTGTCCGATATTTGCGGCACACAAAAGAATTTTTTTTTCGCGAAGGACATTTCGGCAATTGCAAATGAGCCAAAGAAAGTTTTTGGGGAAAAAAATGCGGGCGGGGAAAAAATGCAAAGATCAAAAATTCTTGAGCTAATTTGCCATTGCCGAAATGTCCTTTGCAAAATATTTGTTTTCACTATTTTTGATTTTGCGGTGAATTTCGCGACAAATGCCACATGCGCCGGAAGTTACGGGTAACGGATATTCTCCGACATTTGCGGCACACAAAAGAATTTTTTTTCGCGAAGGACATTTCGGCAATTGCAAATGAGCCAAAGAAAAATTTTAGGGAAAGATTGGCGGGCGGGGAATTTTTTGCAGGTTTAATTTTTTCCCCGCCCGCCTTTCTTTCCCCAAAATTTTCTTGAGCTAATTTGCAATTGTCGAAATGTCCTTTGAAAAAAAATTTTTTCATTGGTTTCAATTTTGCGGTGAATTTCGCGACAAATGCCACATGCGCCGGAAGTTACGGGTAACGGATATTCTCCGACATTCGCGGCAAACAAAAGAATTTTTTTTTCGCGAAGGACAGTTCGGCATTTGCAAACTAGCGACAGAAAATTTTTGGGGAAAAAAATGCGGGCGGGGAAAAAAATGTAAACATCAAAAATTCCCCGCCTGCGTTTGTTTCCCCAAAATTTTTCTTGAGCTAATTTGCAATTGCCGAAATGTCCTTTAAAATTTTTTTCACAGGTCACGGTTTTCCGGTGAATTTCGCGACAAATGCACAAGGTGCCGGAATTTACGGACACTTTTGTTTGTTTTGCCGCGAAGCCGGAAATCCCGGTGTTTTGGCAATGCCGAAAGTACGTGCAATTAGAGGCAGTGAGAACTAGATTCTTTAATAGTTGCCGGTACTCGCAAGGTCTGTGTAGACCGTGCGTGCGTGTTTTCTTTAGATTTCTTTCTAATCTAGACGTACGAACGTGGGCGGGCTGGGTGCGTAGGAAACATCATCAGTATTCGAAGCCAAGTGTGCGTCGTCTTGATTTTTTCTGAGTTGTTCCGCAATACTAGAAGCAATATACTGTCCTGTGGTAAGACCGTTCCGTCCCGGATTTCGGGGAGCCATACTCCTTCGCTTAATTCTTTCTGCCTCAGACAGTCTCGATATATCTTGCGCAGGACTTCCTTTCGCATTTTCCAAGGACCAGAGGCTATTTCTTCCACTAGTAACGTTCCGATTGCTCTTGAACTCATCAAGCAGTGCCACACGAATAAAAGCCGACATAAACTGTTCCACGTCGCCTTTTGAAATGCTATTTGGTAGATTATCAGTGTTGTTATCGACGATGTCGATTGTGAACGAGAGTTCGTTACTTTCTAGCCTGAAGAGCTTGCATGATGACGAGAGCGGCACAGCCACGTAACGCTATCGTAACCTTTATGTCTATTGACGTTATTAAAACTTTTGTTTTGCAGGTAAAACAGGGCCTGCATGCAGGGCCCCCTGCAACAGAATTTTTTGTACGGTTCCTGTCGTAATCGGAACATGCTCAGAAACCACCACCTAGCACAACGCTCGAAGGCCTCCTTGCCCTTTGGTTTTTGGAGCATATCAGTGACAAAGCCGTGCAAGCCTTGCATCAGCTCTCTGTTGAGCTTACCAACGCTCTTGGCGAGCAGGCTCAGCGCATTAGATAGCCTGAGAGTTTGGTGCATCGTTTCGTCGCCTTTGCCTGTCGGTATGAAGTCCAGGCACCAGTACGGGTCCAGATCGATTACTTTAAAGGTCTGGTTGAACAACGTATTTTCTGGCTTGCCGTCGCAGTGCAGACAGTTTATTTGCACCAAAAGGTCTAGTACCTTTTTCCAAAATTCCATATATGCCTCCACATCTTCCTTCTTGACGTTTTGCAGATGGGATACGTCCGCGCCCTTTGCCCTGCCGGCGGCTCGACATACTCCATGACAACCCACAACACACTCTCATTGTTGAATTGTTCCCCGAGGCAGCCGTAGACTGGTGGCGCCAAATTTTGGTCTGCAAAGAAGGATTGAAGCTGCATGTAGTCCAACACGTACGCGTCCATAGCAGCGCTTTCTTCTGTCTGATATCTAGCCATGCATTTGATTAGCAGTTCTTTCGAGGGCACAGCATAAACCTTGTCAGTCTTGAGCGTCTTAACACCTGGAAGGCTTAGAAACGTCCGAAGTTGTTTACCTGTAATGGCTATGCACGGAATATCTTCAGGGAAAGGCTGCGTGAACCTCTGCGCGGTTCTGTCTTGATGGTCGAGAAAGAATGCATCTAAGTGATCGAGGCCAAGTCTGTCATCGTCGGACCGCAACATCGGGCAATCCGTAAAGGGGTGCCAGCGCAGGACTTTGGCATGAACCTTTGCGAGGTTGGACGGTTTTGGTATTGGTAGGGGTTCTTTGCAATCTCTGCAGCTTTGGGTTAGGCCCAATCGGTCGATTAAAATTTGTTTGTTGTGGGCAGCCCGTTGCATCTTTTTTTTTTCGCTCTTGGACTTTGCTCTTTCTTCAGACTAGAAGAATTTTTCTTTTAAGATTTATTAATCCTTTTTTATATACGTTGGGCGGCGTTATAAAAATGGACATACAAAATTATCCCTTTCGCCTGTTGTTTTGTAAAGGTTGGAAAGAAAAAAAAAGCAAAGGCTCGGCGCATTTTGTTTTTTTTTTGGGGGATTCCCTCCCCCTCCCCCCCTCCCCGGCGCCCGTCACGACCAACCCCATTCGTGTCAAAATCTAGGTTTGCAAGAAAAAAACTAGGAAAGGTTTTACAAACAAAAAAAAGAAGTGACCGATTGTATTTAAGGAAAAAAGAAAAAGATTCACGCGGATGCTAGCAAAAAAGAAAAAAAAAGAAGCCAAGACTGCAAGAAGATTCTATAGGTGGCTTTTGTTGCAAAAAGAAAACAAAACTTTGCCCATAGTTGTCGCGTGTGTGCCTCCCTTGGCCGAGCCGAAGCCGCAGGCGCAATTCTCGTCCTTGTGCAGCATCTCGTGGCACAGCGGGCCTTCACACTTCTTCCACGCGCAGCCCTGACAATTCTGCTTCTTCTCGGCGTGGCTCTCTTTTTCTGCATTGCAGGGCCAGGGCACGCGCGCCGTGGTCGGCCCTGACCACCGCGGTGCCGGCGGAGGATTCCTTGAGCAGCGGCGCGATCAGCTCCTGTAGCGCGTCCTCGTCGCGGGCTTTCTCGTTGAAGTACGCGATGCAGCCGTACCGCTGCGCACACCACTCGGGGTTGGAGGACCCGGCATCCCCGCGGCGCACCAGCACGAACTCCTGCGCTGTTTCCTTTTTACTTTCCGCTACTTGTGGTGGTTCGGTCCGCTGTTTCTTTTCAGGCCGGGGAGTGGTCAGGTCTGCGTCCCGGGGGTTCTGCACGTCGGTCATTTTTGGCTTTGCGCGAGGACCGGATTTCTCTACCAGAAGGTTGAAAGTGCTTTTCTTTTCTCCCCCCCTCCCGTTTCCCCTGGGAGTCACACGAATTTTCTTGTCGGGGAGGGGGGCCCGCGGGGAGGAGACAGGGGAACGGAGGGGGGGGGGGGGGGCCGGGGGGGGCCGGCGGTAGGAAAGACGGGAACGGAGGGGGAGAGCCGGGGGGGGGGGGGGGGAGGAAAGACGGGGGAGGAATGTAGGAAGGGGGGGGGGCCAAATAGAAAAAAAACCGCCAGCCAAATAGACAAGGCGCCTAAAAAAAAAGAAGAGGGGGGGGCCGCGCGGGAAAATGTTGGGGAAAATGTTGGGAAAAGGTGGGGAGGGGGCCGTTTCTCGGGCCACAAGTGTCGAAAACCTCAAGACCGGGAGCCAAGCCTGCCGCCGCCCACATTTCTCCCCTCCATCCATTTTTTCCCCCTTTCTGCCACCTGTTTTTTAAATTTTCTGCCACCTGTTTTTTCTTTTTGTTTTGGGAAGAGCCCTCTGTCGCTCACCGTAAAATTTTTACAAGGCGGCGGGCCGCGGGATCGTGTTCTGAAACCGTGTGCGCAGGGCCCTGGCGCCCTCCATGACCCGCGTCAGCCCTAGCCCCATGAGAAAGACCATTTCTACCAGATTGCAAAACAGGAGCAGCGAGGCCCGGTAGCTATTGCTTCTGGCGGTATGGTGCATGGCGCGTTCCAGCTGCCACAGCACGTAGGCGCACGTGACGGTGGACATGACGATCACCCCCAGCGTCCCGCGCGCTTGCACCGGCAGCTCCATGCGCCACAGCAGGCTCAGGTTGCCGAGCACGGAACCGTACGGCCGCCAGATCTCGACGAAGAAGGTGACCGACGAAGCGATCAGCAGCACCAGCAGCGCGTAGAGGTTCCTGTACGGCAAATAGCTTTGCAGGCACCAGCAGAAACACAGGACGCAGAAGGCGTCGACCACGGCGCACGTGTCGAACACAATAGTAGAGTCGGCGCGCAGCAGCACGAGGTCTGCCAGCACCACTGTGCCACTTATCAGGAACAGCGCTAGGAGGCCCAAGTGCAGCACGCAGTCGTAGTAGAACAGCGCTATCTGGACCGCGCACGTGGCTAGAAACACACCTACCAGCCACGGGTGATTGTTGTACCAGTCGCGACAATCCACCCAGCGAGTACTCGCGAGCATCAGCAGCAACGTGGCCGTCAGGTGCAGCACGGTATAGCCCATGACCTCACGCACGAAGCCCGTGCGCTCAGCGGGCGTCAGGTTGCTGACCGTCATTGTTGTGGCCTGCAGCTGGTCGATTTGCTTGCGCATCTGGGCGATCTCGTTTAACAACAAGTCGTGGTTTTGCGCGTCTGGGACCTCCGCTGAATCGACACAGGCCTCCGCGACCTTCACGACCACTGCTTCGCTCTCAGGCATGGGATGAAGTCGTGTAAAAGCAAACAAAAAAACGGGGGGGGGGGGGGGCACAAACAAAAAGGCGGCTAGTAGTAGTATGTTCTTCTTAAACAGAATACGTAGCACTGCTATTTTATTTTTGCAAACCTTCTTCCCCTCTTCCCCACCTTCCAGCCCCCCACTTTTTTTTGTTGTTCGTGCTTCCAGCCCCCCATTCCCGCCCCCATTCCCGCCCCCGTTCCCGCCCCCATTCCCGCCCCCATTCCCGCCCCCATTCCCGCCCCCACTTCCACATTACCCCTTTTGTTGCGGCCGCGCGTTGGCTGTCTCCAACTCCCTCCCTCACCTTGTCACTGCCTCCCCCCCCCCCCCCCCAACATTCCCGCCCCCCCCCCCCCTCCCGCCGCCATTTGTTTTTTTTTGGGAAGGGTGGGGGGCCCCGCCGCGCAGAACACACTTGCCAAGCTGAATGGCAGAAACACTTTTTTTTTCTCAAGAAAAATTGGGGGGGGGGGGAGGCTAGGATGCCGGGCAGGAGTTTTAAGCTGCTTTCCAGTCGCGCGATGAAACTCAGGCTTGTGTGTGTGTGTTTTTTTTTATTCTGAGTAGTATTCAGCAATGAAAAGTAGAAAACGTCGGAATCAGGGAAAAAATTGTCAAGCATTAAAAAAATTACTGACGCGAGTGCAAAATGTCTCGCCATGAGCGGGATTTTATTTTTTTTATTTTCTTGTGCACCCTAGTTTTCCCCCAAAACCTTTGGCCAAGAGAGAGAACGGGGGGGGGGGGGGGTGGGGAGCAGAGCACAAAAAATCACCGGCGGCCGCGCTTGGCACGCGAACCGCGCTTGGCACTCTTAGACGAGCCGGCAGGGTTGCTATTGCTTGGCATGTAATTCTCATACAGCGCGCGCAGAATTGCGGCCTCGTGCGTCAGGTCGGGCCTAAGCGTGTTCTGGAGCTTGATCAGTTTGCAGCAGCTCCTCTACGGAGCCCGTGTCGGGCGCACCTATGACCTCCGCCTTCCACCAGCACTTGAGCAACTGCTTGTCGACGTCCGTGCGCAGCCCCCAGTGCGAGGCGCGCGCTCGCAGGTTGGCTGTCTCTAGGTCGGCGAGCAGGTCGTTGAGGAAATCACGGAACAGCGCGGTCTGGTGCAGGAAGCTGTTCCGGTAGAACTGGAAGGCGTGGGTGACCTCGGCGCTGCGATTGCGGCGGTCGGTCTGCCCGATGGGCAGAGAGAAGGCCCGCGCGACCAGGGCGCACCACTGCACGTGCGAAATCTCTTGCTCGGGGCGCAGGGCCTCGCGGGAGTACACCAGGGCCGTGTTGTCCCTGGCCGCGCAGACGCCCGCCACGGCGGTAGTGCGTCCGTGTTGTAACGCGAGCTCGTAGAACTTGTCGGACCGCAGCTCTTTCAGGAACGCGAGCTCTGCCATCTGCCCCGCGTCCTGCTTCCCCGCCCTGAACACGAGGCCCGGCAGGAAGCCTCTGTTACTTTCGTTCGGCGCTTCCGGCGCACTGTCCCTGTCTTTCCAATTAGCGTGAGGCACGCTGATCTTTTGCTCGGGAGGTTGTGGCTTGCTGCCTAGGCCACTGGGCATGCTACCTTTGAGGTAGGCTTCCTCAAAGATCCTGTCTACGTTGCCCGTGCGCTTGCGTGCCAGGAGAACGGCGTCCGCGGCGTGGTCTAGGCTAAAGGCCAGCCTGGTGTTTTCCAGTTGCAGGCGGATGAGGTACGTTTCTAACAGCGAGCACATCGGGCTGCAGGGCAGGCCGGTATGGTTCGGCCGGTACGGCGGAAACTCCACTACGACGACGTCCCTGCGAATTTTGCCCCAGCTGCGGCGGTGAAAGCAGGAGTACTTCCGTCGGTGTCTGAGTTCCGTGAACGAAATGTCGAAGTCGCAGGCGTCCACACAATCGAAGACTTCGCCCAGCGTGCCGTGCTTCCTGCGCGCCAGCAGGCACAGGCCCTGCTTGTACATGCTGAGAACGAACTGGCTGGTTAGTTTGGGCAGGTGAGCCCTTAATTCCCGGGTCGCCGGATGGCGCGGCTTGTGACCGCTCTGGGTGAGTACCGAGATCCCGCCCGACAGGATATGCTCTCTGACCTTGTTTAAAGCCTCAAAGACGCAGGGCTCCATGCTCATCCTCTCTAGTGTCAGCAGGACCCGGCGGCTAATTTGGGTGGCCTGGCGGGCCTGCACAGGGAAAATATCTTCCTGTCGCAGGGCGGCCATCCCACCACCCACCCTGCACTGCCAATTATCGAAACGTCTTTCTTGTAACGACGATGAGATAGAAAGGGAGCTGGATGAGAGGGAAAGGCGGGGGGCGAAGGGTGGGGGGGGAAATGGTTAGACTCAAGACATTTTGTTTTTGGGGGGCCCTTTTTTTTCAAGCAAATTCTGTCTCTTGCCTCCGCCCTTAGTTCCCCCCCCCCCCCCGTCAACCCCCCTCCCCACCCTTTGCGGGGGGGGGGGGGGCCTAGTACTGTGTCTTCTAACCCCCCCCCCCCCCTCCTGCCAATCCCCCCTCTCCTGCCAATCCCCCCTCTCCTGCCAATGCCCCCTCTCCTGCCAATCCCCCCCCCCCTTTTTGCACTTTTCACACACTTTCTTTCCTCGCCGCAACAACGTCCTGGCATTGAGAGAGAGAAAAAAAAAGCAGGAGGGTGGAAGGGGCTTGTGGTAAAAAAATATATCATTGATGCAGCAAAAACAAGGTCTGTCACCAGAGCAAAATGACTATACCAAAAGATATTAATCATACCGGATGAAGAATGGACGAAAGGGCCGGGAGGGAAGGGAGCGGCGGGTGGTGGGTTTGTGTCAATGAGGGGGGCAGAGAACGTTCGAAAGCCAAAACAGTTGTTGGGTCTCACTGATAGCTCTCCCCCCCCCCCCCCCCTTTCTTCTCCCGCACACAAACCCCCCACCCCCCGCTCGCACTCTTTTGGGCCATACGAACTCTTTGGCCATCACGTGCCTTTCCAAACGCACGACAAACCCGTCCCCCCCCCCCCCTCAATCCCCCGCGCGCGCCTACCGTTGTCCTCTCGCCAAGAACGTCTTTGTATTAGAACAAACAGCGAAATAACAAAAAAAGAACCTACTTTTCTTTACTGTTCCCCCCCCCTCCCTCTCTCTCTGTCCCCCCACCCAACGTTCTCTCCTTTTTTTCAAAGATAGACATTGTTTTAATTTAGATAAAATGTAAGAGAACAGCCTTCACTCTTAAGAAAAGTTATTATAAAAATCATTGTGCTGGGACTGATTCATTGCAAGGTTTTCCTCGGAAGATTCCGCGCCCTCAAACCCATGACCCTCGTTGTATAACAAAACAGGCGAATCTAGTGGTGGGAGAGTGCTAAGATCGTCGTGTTCTGATAGTGAAGCGTTCCTAGCATTGGCTGGCAACTCATCATGAGCGACACGATCTGCTGCTGCTCTGGTAGTGTGCGCGCTTGACTGTGCGGACCCGTCGGGGTGCTGCTTTGCCTGCGGACCCCAACCGAGGGAAGAGGACGGTTGTGGTGGCTGTGCGGCCGGGGCTGCTGGTGATGACTGTGTGGCCAAGGGCTGTGTGGCCAAGGGCTGTGTGGCCCAGGCGGTCGGGGCTGCTGCTGATGACTGTGCGGCCGAGGGCTGTGTGGCCGAGGGCTGTGTGGACCAGGCGGTCGGTGGTTGGGTCGCCGGGGCTGTTGCTGATGACTGTGCGGCCGAGGGCTGTGTGGCCCAGGCGGTCGGGGCTGCTGCTGATGACTGTGCGGCCGAGGGCTGTGTGGCCGAGGGCTGTGTGGACCAGGCGGTCAGTGGTTGGGTCGCCGGGGCTGCTGCTGATGTCTGTGCGGCCCAGGCGGTCGGGGCTGCTGCTGATGAATGTGCGGCCGAGGGCTGGGCGGCCCAGGCGGCCGGGGCTGCTGCTGATGACTGTGCTGCCGAGGGCTGTGCGGCCCAGGCGGCCGGGGCTGCTGCTGATGACTGTGCGGCCCAGGCCGTCGGTGGGAGGGAGGTTTGGGCGGGCGGGTTCCAGGAGCCAGAAGAAGAAGAAGAAGAAGAAGAAGAAGAAGAAGAAGAAGAAGAAGAAGAAGAAGAAGAAGAAGACGAAGAAGCAAAAGAAGACAACCAAGGCCGCACAGGAGCAGAGCCGCCCCACCGATGATTAGGATGATACTGGGGCCGCGCGGCCGTGGAGGAATGGCGCGACGCGTCCGGATTGTCCCAGTCCGACGACGCACAGTGCCAGTCATCAGGCTTCTGGGATGACCGCGGCCGCCCCCTGCCGCCCGCAACTCCGTATAATGGCTTGGTCTGCTTGGCAGGGCGTCGCCCGTTCTGGGCGCGCCGCCTCTTGATTGGGCTGTCGTAGCTTTCTTGTTCGTCGTCTTCGTCGTAGAAGGAGTTCCATTCATCCGTAAGCTCCCGCTTCGTCTTGCGGCGCTGGGCGGGCTTGGGCTGCACTGCGGCGCGCTGCTTGGGCAGCTTATACTCGTCCAGGATCCTCACCACATCGCCCGTGAACCTCCTCAGGCGCTGCGGCAAGTCTTTGGGCGCAAACGTCCACTCGCATTCATTTTCGTTCGGCAGGCAAGACCCGAGCTCGACCACCGCCTCTGCTGGTGGTTTCTTGTTGCACTCTTGCGTCAGCATGCATTCCGCCGTGAGTGAGAAGTCGGTGCAAATCAGGGACGACACCCGCCCCTGCGTCAGCCTGCTGACGATCCCGCGCCTGAAGCCGGGGATCTGGTCCGGAACCGTGGGCAGCACGACCGACAGCGTACCAAACACTGCCACGTCGGACGCCAGGTCACCGGCGGCCGTGCTGGCCACGGGCCTCGCGTTGACGTTGAACAGCAGCACCTGCCGGCCGTGCTCGCTGGCCAGCCGTTTGGTGCCACAGCCCACGCGGTGCAGGACGTAGTCGACGAGCGGCAGCGGCGTGCAAGGGGGGCCCGCGGGCCCCTGTGCGCTGCCGACCCGTATGGTTGTGGTGTCCAGCAGGCGGGTCTTGCCGTCCCAGAGCTCAGCGGTTGAGGTAGGGTCGTACGCAGCGCGCGGCCCCAAGATCTCCGCGAGGGCCGCGCCCGTCTGGCGGTAGCAGGCAATGAGCCATTGCGACTCGTAGGACTTGTCGCGGTCGGGCCAGTCCAACAGCGCGCGCTGCCTGTTCCTTTCGTCCAAGAGTGTTTTTTCGCGGGCGTTCGCGTAAATCGCGCGCACGAAGGGCGCGTACAGGTCCACCAACACGTCGAGCACCCTGAGCGGCGCCAAGAGCATCCACGCGGCCTTGAGGGCGTTGACCATGGACTGTCCGGGGGGTGGCTCGTTCCTCCCCCAGCGCGACTTGACCGTGTTCTGGCCCAGCGCGGCGGTCGGCTGCTCGGCGAACGCCTGGCTGGCCAGCCTGAGTAGCTCTACTGCGTCTGGGTCCGAGAGCACGAAGGTGCCGAACTGCTGCTGCTACAGGGGCCACACTGCCACCTTCTGCGGCAGCTTCCAGCTGAGCGCCAGCGGCTGTAGCGGCTGCTCAAGCTCGAGCACGCCAGTGCCGCGAACCGCCGTGGGCACCGGCGGAGCGGGGACGGCCGCCGTGGAGCCTGCTCCCTTGAAGCGCAGGGCCGGCAGTTCGTCGTAGCAGCAGATCGTGCGCAGGGACTCGAACCACGACGGGCGGCGCGGCAGTAGACGCGATCTATAAGGCCGTACTAGGCAACGCCACGAACACCATACGGCTAGACTCGCCGAATGTAACCTCTACGATTATTCAAATGGCGGAGCTTAGGAGGCTGCACGGCCTGCTAGACAAAAGAGATTGGTACAGGGTGCATACTAAGCTAAGCTCAACAGCCCAGCAAGGACTTGCAGTGTTTTGGGAAAGGTGGGATTACGACTTTAGCTTGTGGCAGCACCGAGACAAGGCGCTGGCAGTTCTGGCCTTGCTGTGGAGCAACCTGCAACGCGAGACGATGTGGAGTTTGAAAGACAACATACCCAGAGTGGACTTCTCCATGGTACCCTTTATTCATCTCATGAAAAATCTGTGGACCAAAGTAACGTACGACAGCTCGAACTTCTACGACAACTCGGACTATTCATTTGCACGCGAGAGTGTGACTTTACAAGAGCACTTGACTCGCTTGGAAAATTTGCCGGACGAAGAGATGCTGCTGAACAGCAAGTTTTTATCGTTGTACGCGGTCTTCAAGGTTTACGGCTACCATTGTTTGACGGCTCTAAACATCCTGTTGTACCCGCAGCTGCTGACGAAGCAAATAGTGGAAGAAAAACTCGCGAGGAACGGCTCGACGTTTCTTTTCGAGCTGGATGTCTGGCGGGCCCAGTCGTGCAACGACACGCTGGACTGCATGAGGTTGACGGTCGAATTGAACTCAGAGAACAAACACGGACTTCCCGCGCACCCGTGGACAGTAGGCCAGGAACACTTCAAACAAAAGGTGCTCCGTGTAGGCGAACGGCCCGAGCGGAACTTTTTGAAGCGCCTCGTGGAAACCTGCAACGAGGGCTGGCAAGCCCTGGCATGGCAGCGCTACGACACCGAAATTAGGGCGGCGGCGGCCCAGGTTTTGGGCTTCAGGTTCCCTGTTCTTTTTACGGCTGCGTTAGCGAGCGGGACCTATTGTGCACTCAAGGACCCCCCGCTGTGGACTGCGCATTACTTACAGAAATGTTACGAACTGCAACGTGAATTTAGGATCCTCAAGACAGCACCCATGAAGAACAGTGCCTGGAACGCTCTCTGGCTCTTCTTGGGGGTTTCCTCACAAGAGAAAGATCGCGCAAGGTCGTTCGTTTACCGTGCCTGGACCCAGACTCGCAGAGCAAAATGCTTAGCTGGCTGCTGGAGTTTGAGGCGCGCCTGCACACGATCGTTTTATTCACGCAGGATTTCCTGGCAGCTTTTGGCGCTAGCTACGATTTTTCGGAGCTAGCTACTGTTTGGTTCGAGTCTTTTCATTGGATCCTGCAGACTAACGAACTAAGTGAGCTGAGCTACGAGGCCAAAGTTTCGTCAGACAACCTGCAGAGCAAATTTGTGCCCCGATGGAGCATGATTATGCAGATGATCTACACAGAGGTCCGGCGGAGGGTGCCAGAAGCGCCGCACTGGCGGGACATGTTGGGGAGCTATTACTGGTCGCTGGCCCTGAGGCCCACCAACCTACAGCAGAGGGCGCGTGACACGCTGTACCAGGAACTCGTGAATTTAGACGAGAGTTCCGACCTGCAAACCGTTGAGCGCTCTTGGGATCACCGCGGCCGCTATGTCGGCGTGCGCGTGCAAGGTGATGAAAGAAGGCTCCGTGGCTTGGTGGCCCTGATCGGGCAGCACTTTATGCCCGGCATATCTACGACCAGGGAGGTCATAAGTTTGCTAGAGTATCAGCAACAGCTGGCCCGTGAACGGACCTTAGTAGATATCAGAGGAGATCTAGCAAACAGACGGCGGGCTAATATCTACCACATTTTTTAACAGTAAAGATATCTGCTTTTTTAATCAGAGCAACACTGCGCTCGCACGTAATCTCTTCTCTAGCCATTGGCGCGCGACCGGGCTTAGATTTGTGTAGGGCACATTTAGCACGAGCTCCAGATAGACGTTCCAGTCAGCTGGCGTTTTAAGGCACAGCACTGGGGTAGTGCGCGGCGGTTGGCGCGAGACGGGTCCGAAAGAAACATCGTAATTCTCGATCTGGCCTTTGGCACGCGGGGGCTGCACAGCCGCCGCCCAATCTTTGGCACGGGGCTGGGCCGCCTCCTCTGGTGTAACAACCGCTAAAGCTTGTGATGCACTACCGTTAAGCCTGCTACTTGCTTCTTCTAGAGCTCTCTTTTTGGCACGCGTCATGTATCCACCAGATTGGTTCTTTTCCTCTGACTTCTTTGGTCTTCTTGGTGCCCTCGGCTGCGCCTCTGGCTGCGCCTCGGGCTGCTCTGCTGCCCGCACGCGCAGCGGCGGATACGAATTTCTCGCCAAGACATGCTGCCGCTGGTGTTCGGAAAGAGAGCTTGCTGGCAGCGACCAACGCTCGTACACCAGCTTGTCAGGATAGGCCGGTTGCTGCGAGGGCGATTTGTCTTCGAGCAGATTATGTGCTGGATATTCTATTTGTTCTGCCTCCTGGACCCCATCGGACGACTCTGGCGCCCTTCTGAATATTTTGCAGTAAGCAGCAAGCGCAAAAATACTAGCTATAATAAGGCTACCAATCTTTACATACGCTGTTTTTTCCTGTTCTCTGATCTGCAATTGCTCTGCAGCAGCTTGCCTGAGATAGGATTCATCGGTTACAGTCATGCTATCTTTTGCGTAGTATTTGACAGCCGGGTCAAAACTTTCTCTGTCATGTGGCTGGTATTTGGACACGGCCCTCCGGATCATGGCGCACAATTCACTTTCTCCCGCTTCCTCGTCGCTGTGTTGAAGACAGACTTCCAATTCCGTCAGGAGTTTCTGGGCTACAGCCCTATTTTTCTGTCTGCCATCTTTCTGCACCGTCTCTTGTAAAAAAAGCCAGACATTGTAAATGCCATACTCGATGGAGGCCTGATCGAATTTTGTTTGCAGTAGCTGTGGCAACGGGATCTCGTCCGGCAATTCGGATAGACACAAATTTGTAGTACTATTCTCAATAAAAGTTAGAGTCCTGCCCGATTTGTCAAGAGGCTCTTGCAGGCACCAGTCCTCAAGTTCCATCTGCGGTGTGGGGGATTCGGTAGGTGACCCCGCGGAGCTTGGCTGCGGCAATTCGCTAATTTGCGGGTTTGGCTGCGTCAATTCGCTAATTTGCGGGTTTGGCTGCAGCAATTTGCTAATTGACGACGTCTGGCCCGGCCCTGTGTTGGTGTTAGCTGCTGTAACGCACTGGGTTCCGTTTAGCAGGAAACTTTGAACAGGTGCATACCAATAGCCAGTGGCATTGCTCCTAGACACAGAGCCGCGACTACTGAAATTGTGATCTTATTTAGTTTCTGTCGTAGAAACCGTGAAGTGCCTTGCCAAAGACCCATAGGTTGTAAATCCATTTTTTGTAGCAGTTCGTCATAGCACGTTAAAAAATCTCTGAGCTTGGAAGAGTGCTTTGCTGACACGTGTGTCAACAGCGTTTGATAAAGCAAACGAGCCGCAGCAGCTGTTGTAGGGACAGTAGCTATTTGCATGAGAATAGTTTAGAATCCTCCCCCTCTTAGAAAAAATGAAGAAAGCCAGCTCATATGGTGGCTTTCTTTTTTTTTTCTTTTTTTTTTTTTTACTTTTGTCAGTCTTTTTATAAATAGCTCGTGTTCATATATATTTTTTTGGGCACCCAGACTTAAGGGGAGGGGGGGATTCGTACAAGGGGCGAATGTCTTCGAGAGGGGGGGGGGGGGGCGGGGGAGGTTAGACCAGGTGGGTGGGGGGGGGGGGGGGGGGCCACCCCCGCGCCAGGCGGGAAGGGGCGCGGGTGTGGGATGGAGGCAGGAAAAGGAGAACTGCAAAAAATGCTTTGTTTTTTTCGGGGTGGGTTTTTCACCTTTTTTAAAGACTAAACTTCTGAAAGCAGACTAGAAATGAGCACAACAAAACAAGAATTCACAGAGTGGCTCACACGTCAGCAAACGCGCGAATTCAAGGAAAAGCTTGAAAAAGAGCAAGCACACGGTGTCAACCGAGGACCCTTCTTTGAAGTCGTTCCTCAGCAACCCCCACCGCGACAAACATGGTCGCTTAGTTACAACTGGTTCGATCAACGGTGGTTTGACGTCTTGCAATGTCACGGATTTGTGATTCTGACGGGGTTCATGCAAGCACAAGAAATTGAAATAGCCAGATGGTTCTACAACTGGCATGTCAACAAGCTTCCCGCAACGAAAGCAAGCACGGAGAGGGGGCAGTGGGAGGGGAACGGCGAACTTGCCAATAACGGCAGCGCTTGGCAAGGTTCTCACTTTGCAAAGTACTGCATCGGCCTGGTGAGCCGTTTGCTCAAGCTGTGGTATGAAGACGCCGGCCGCACCGCCACCATTCAGGACGTACAACTGCTCGGCGTTTTGTTTGAAACGTTCAATCCGCCGCGCAGGTCCTTGCCCCAGTTGCACACAGCGCCGCAAGATGATACGTACCGAGCTTTGCTTTTGTTGGAGGACCTTGACGAAGGTGGAGTGCATTTGCAAGTGAAGCCCAAGATTAGTAAAAAAGATAGCCAAGAACAAGCGTGCCCCATCGAAGCGCCGGCCGGCAGCCTGGTGCTTCTGCGCGGAGATGTTAAACGGGGATTTTCGAGGAGGTCACCAGCCGTGCCACCGACTTTTGCTGCTAGCCGTGAAGCTACCGCCGCGGTAGCATGCCTCTTATAAAACAAACATGCATTTCCAGCTCATACATCGCGCAAGCAAGAGCGAAACCAGTACAAATAAAGTTGTACAACATCAGACAGTCATTACCCACCGTGAGTAAAGAAGCGATAATAATCGCGCTCAGCTCATTGTAGCCCTTGCCCGATAAATCCATCCTTGTTGTCTTCCCGTCACGGAAGGACGCGACAGGGATCCAGTCGCCTTGGATGTATATGCGCCGCATGCTCTGGTTGACCTAATTTACAGGACCATCCAAGCATCACGTCAGTGGATCTGCGAGGCCGAGACAACGACTTGAGTGTGAAAAGCGGCTCGGCGTTGGCGGCCGTGGCCAAGCAAAATCCCCGCATCAAGGAGATTTGTAGGATTCCGCTTGATTCACTGCGGGACAACAAGACAACATGGCTACATCTAAATTCAAAAGGTTTGGGCCCTGCAGAAGCGGCTATGTTGGCTGAATTCTTGAAGGTCAATATGAAGTTCAGTAAGATAAAACATGAAAAATGTATGTGTCAACATACACACACATATTGTTCAATGAATGTCTCTTGATTTCCGTCGAACGTCACACGAAAAATTATTGTTTCACATATTGCTACCCACCGCAAGAAAGTCGCGGGCCGGGCCGTCAGCTCGCAAACCGCGAGAGTGCCCGTCATGCAAAGACCTCATACCCGTCATCACAAAAGACGGTAAATGCGCCACGTGCCTCCTCCTCCCGTGGCAGTGTGTCTGCAATGTGTGCACCTGCTGCAATCGACTGTTGTGGGCTGGTATCAAGGCGCTGAAACCCTTTCTAACTCCGGCCCTGGCCCGACACCTGCTCCCCAGCAGTGACAACGCGATTGCAATCTTGCCTTGGCATCAGCAGCGCGCAGCGAAATGGGTTGAACAACGGACGCTAGACACAGTGGTGACATGGCGTGAATGTGTGAGAAAAGGAGGAAAAGGAGGAGCAGGAGGAAAAGGGGGGGGGGACCAGGAGCTCTGCTGCCACAGTAGGAAGCAGTCGGCTGAAAACAGATGATAGGCTTCAAGGAATTGATGTCC
>WBZZ01006986.1:82500-102715 GCA_019918135.1 Paulinella micropora | reverse complement strand
TGATGGAGAGGAGATCACAGTGGAGGAACAACAGTGGGTGCAAGACCACTATGACCTCACTAAAAAAGAGTTTGATAACAAGATGGGGGTAGAGAAGGATACCTATGTGTGGATCCCTCAGGATCAAAGAAGAGAGAAAAGTCGTGCTAAAAAGGATGTCTATATCCTATTATCAAACACAGCACAGCTCCTCGGCAAACTGGTCTCTGATCCAGAAGAGAGAAAGAAGATACAGCATATCAAGTTTGGGGACACACACACCCACCTTGAATTACTCGATGCTATCTTTGGGGTGTACACTCAAACCCTGATTTGGGAACGTACATACGGCCCACGATGTGAGGGTTACCTCCAGTACACAAACCCAAGAGCAACGGCCAGATTCCTCGCGACTGGTCAGGAGGCAGTCGATGTAACAAAAATGAAGACCAATCTGGGTTCGAAAAACTCGAGTGGTATATTTCATTTTTTTACAATGGAAATAAAGGCCTTGGAGGAGGGGAAGGCAGAGATGGAAAAAAGCATTAAGGCAGCAGGAGAAACTCATCCTGTGATTGATGAGTTAGAGAAGACCGACAGAGTTCTGACCAAGATCAGACTGTTGATGGGTGCGTTACTGCACAAGGAGGCATGGAAGAGATGGATTCCTACCAAGGATCACTCTGTCCTTAAATCACTTAGTAACGCACCACCGGTCGCCAACAAAGCAGGTGTTGACCAATATGTGGAGAAATATAATTTTCTCAGATCTGCTTCTGAATTGGTGGCCTTTATCACTCATGCTCAAAAGCTGGTGATATCTGAGAAGAAGAAGGCGAAAGAGAATGAGGAGTTCGAGAAGACGATGAGACTGGAAAGAATGAAAGCAAAAGTGAGTGGTGCAAAGACACACCCTCCGACATATTTGACCCCACCAGCTCCTGCCCCACCAGCCCCTGCACCCTCGGGCTCAACTACGGTGGTGGTCACAAACACGGAGAAGAAGGACAGACAGAACATCATAAATGCCTTCAAGGGGAAGAAAGGAGGAGTGGCAAGTCTCATGCTATATGCCAAGACGAGCTCAGACAAAGACTCTGATGCTTCGCTTTTGAGCAAGCTCAAAGAGATCAATGCCTGCATGAAGGCTTTTCCTTGCGACGAAACGCAGGAATACGAGGCCCTTGTTACTGTTTTTGACCAATCTCTAGTCTCGGAGGGATTTGATCTGACACAGTACAAGTTTTTGAGAAAGAAGGAGGAGATTAAGAGAAACAATGCAACAGGCCTAGACGCTCAGTGTGAACTGGCGGTGGCCACACTCATTTCATATTTTCAATCTCATGGATACCAGCATCTCTGCACTGGTACTCTCATAGGATTTGAAATCTTTGAGACAGTGGCGATGAGTTTGAGGAGTGCTGTTGGCTTGGCGGCGACCCTTACGGAGGTAGTTTCCTCCTATGGGCTATTCTATGGCCGCAAGTCGATCATCCTCTATTTCTTTTCGGCGTTACACACAGTTAACCCGAGTAAGCTTACTCAGCTCATACAACAATGCTCGACGTTTAGCTCAGTGAAGTCCAAGAACTTCCTCGAGACACACGTGTTCGAAAATACGGTTCAAAGCGTTGCTCCGTCAGCACTGTTTCAAGAAGTGATGAGTGCATGCTCAAACATGGACTCGCTCACGGAGGCACATACGGCACAGGCAGGCGGTGTACCTGTTGGCGCACAAGCCACGTACACAAACAGAGTTGCCGGTTGGAAGAGACAGAGAGAGCCAGACCTGAAGACCGCATGTTGGAGGTGGTTCGCGGGCTTGCAGTGTAAGGCACAGATGGAGAACAGAGACTGCTCTTTCAATCATGATAGGCAGAACCCAACAGCAAGGGCAAATTTTCTGAGCAGGACGGAAGGCAAGGAACCGGGCCTTTTCAATATGCTTCAGATTGCCGCTGTGAACGAAGGTTGGTATGCCAATATGTGTGATGATGAGGAGTTACGAGAGGCAATCATTACCTACATGAAGAGGATGAAGGAGAAGAAGGAGGAAAGGGAGAGACAAAAGAACTTAAAGGCCTCTCAAAGAGGACGAGAAGGAGGAGCAGGAGCAGGAGGACGAGGAGGAGGAGGAGGAGGAGGAGGACGAGGAACATGGAGAGGAGCCTCGAGGTGGCAGGGAACCCCTCAGAGAGGAAGAGGAGGAGGTCGGGGATATACCCCTTATGGAGGGAGAGCTGTTCGAGCTCCAGCCCCCCCACCCAGAGGAGGAGGAGGCTCGTGGGCAAGCTCCAACCCAAATTTCGGTCGAGCTCAGGCCTGCAACACTGCCTCGGAGACCGATACGTCATCCTACCCGGACACTACTCAAGGTAATCGTTTCGAGGTGGTGGAATGACTGGAGGGGGAAGAAGAGAGGAAGGAGAAGACTGTGAAGTTTAACCCTAAAGTCACAGTGCTTTCTAATGCTGTTGTGCAGACTGGGCCAACGCTTCCTCTATGTGAAAACAAAGATGTGGGTACACAGAGACTGCAGCCCCAAGGTAGTCTCATACCCGTTCATACAGCACGGTTACCAATGATAACTGATGCAAATAGGAAGGCGAGACTTGCGATGGAGGCGAGGGCCAATGGCAGACGTATCGCCTCGGCCAAGCAAACAACCACGAACAGACTCAATGTCTACGGTCGCGGCGGGTGGCGAGCAAAAAGACAATGTGTGTACTCAAGTACCACAAGACAATGTCGCTCAAATAGTAAACGCACCAGTACCGCAGAATAATAAAAATGTTAATGAGGTGAAGCAGGAGGAGAAGAAGGAGGAGTTGAAAAACTTAGAGACAAGACTCCAAAATTTGGAACGTAAAGTTCTTGTTCTCGCAGCCAATATACACAGGCCCGATGCTCTGTGTTATACGGAACTTTATTGTGAAACATTGAAGACAATATTAAAAGTTGGTAATGATACGATGGCGAATATTAATATTGTCGGCAGGAAGTTTTTTAATCGATACCGGGACTGGGTGGACGGAAATATGAAAAAGTCAACGGGCACTCTCAAAGGAGTGAGCAGCCGGACGGATATCACGGGAATCATCACACTGACCTTTAAATTGAAATCCGCACGAGTATACCGTATGGACCTCTATGTCGTCCCCGGTTACCACGGGTCAATATTACTATCGTATGACCAATTGGCTACGATGGGGGCTGTGATTGATTGCGCCGCACGGCGAGTGATATATGGAGTAAAAAGAGGAGAAGAGAACGATATTGATCCCTTCAACGCTACTGACTCTTATGAGGCTTATGAGCTGAGTCTAGCGACGGATCACAAAAAGATGGCCATCGCACATGAGGCACTTGAGGTGTACGTTCACCCCCATGTCGTAAGACCGGATGAACTGTCCTGGACCGACAATTGGGAATCCCAAGTGTGCACTGTCACAGTTCCGACATGCCATTGGGACAAAAAGTCTATTGATGACTTAATCGAGAAGCGAAAGGAGGAGATTATATGTGTCGCACAAAGAAGCCTGTCGTTGGCGAGATTCGCGGAAGGAGTAGGAACAGATGTCCATATTACTAACGGATACTGTTTTCATGCGAAAGTAGGAGAAGAAAAAAGGGAGGAGTTTGTACCAAGGAGAACGGGGCGAATCCCGGATACTCCACCAGAAACTATTAAAAGTTTTATTACTGATTTCTGGGGTGACGAGCCCACGTGGCCGCGTTCACTGTCTGAAGTGAAGAAATGCTTACGGACTTTATTCGAAAATAATAAGCCGTATACTATTATCCTGCCATATAATGAGAAGGCGATATGGGCGCAGGAAATAAGGGACCGGCTTATTGATCATCCTATACCGGTACCCTCTCGCAAGCAACAGCTAGTGGTGGCTTGTCGTATGGGAACTCGTGAGCAGAGCAGTGCATACAAGCGGAAGCTCAGAGACCTCGACAAGTTGAAATTGATACCGCAAGCATTCACATGCTTTGATGGTTTTTACACCCGTAAAGCTCCTTTGCAATACGCGAGACTCATTGACATGCTGGTGGAGCTCGGTAAAGATGATGAGCCGGACACGGTCACGTATGAAAAGACGGGCCTAGATGATGTCTCGGAAGAGGACTTAGGCTTGGAGGAGGACAGAGAACCCCTCAAGCAGCATAAGCAGATGTCTGATGAAGATTTTCAAGAGGCGGCGCGGAAAATATTGGAAGAAGGAGTAGGCACGGAGAAGGAGAAGGAGCTTTTAAAAGCCAAATTAGAGGCGAACAAGGAAATTTTTGACCCTCCACATGCAGGTGGTGTCAAGCCTGAAGATTTCACTGCGGTTATTTACAAAATACCGGGTGCGGAGCCGTCACCGGCACCACGAAGGGCGAATTTGAGTATACATGAGGCGAAGATAGCGGAGGAGCTAGCAAGACAGCTGCTCAATGAGGACTTTATTGAGAGATCAACATCCTCAATAGTCTCACAACCGAGAATAGTGCCGAAGCCAGGAGGAGAATGGCGCCTGACAGTTAACTATGCTCGTGTTAACAAGGTGCTGGAGGAAGAGAGAAATCCTCTCCCGACATTAGAAGAAGGAAGGAGAGTACTGCGGAATGCAAAATTCTATTCGGTCATTGACCTTAAGAATGGCTTCTGGCAGATACCACTGGAGGAAAAGTCCAGATGGCTGACGGCGTTTGTGGTGGGTATGGAAATATATCAATGGAAAGTGCTTCCGATGGGCCTCAAGCAAGCCCCAGGACTTTTCCAGAAGGCGATGCAGAAGATGTTGAGCAGTCAGTACGATGATTTGTCTGACGGTGGCTTTATGAGAAGGCGGGGACAGAAGGCGGGAGAATATGCATTTTGCTATATCGATGACATTATCGTATACTCTAACACAATGGAGGAGCATATCGATCATTTGTCCGATATATTCAGGCGCATCGGAGCTTTTGGCCTGAAGTGCAATCTAAAGAAGTGTCAACTTGCCAAGACGAGTGTGACATACTTAGGGTACGAGATCTCCCATAATCGAGTCTCGATATCCAAAGAGAAGAGGGAGGAGATTATGAATCGACCGATACCGAAGAACCGCACTGAATTGCACTCATTCCTTGCGATGGCGCAATACTATAGCCAGTTTATACCCCATTGGGGTGCAACACGGGCTAAAGTGGAGAAAATGATAGATTTTGGAGACTTTGAGAAGTGGGACGAAGAGGCTTTGCAAGCGTTTCATGCGCTCAAAGATCTCATTTACAAAGACCCGAAAGACGGAGGACTGGTGTTAACGATGCCCGACTTTACGAAACAATTCGTAGTCGATACAGACGCATCTAAGTTTGCGATTGGGGCTTGTATTACAACAAGAGGATGAGGAGAAGAAATTACGCCCAATCATGTTTATTAGTAGGAAGTTGTGTGCGGCGGAGAGAAACTATTGCACAAGGCAAAGAGAGGCGTTGGCGGTAGTATGGGCCCTCAAGAGGCTCAGAGAGTATTTGTGGGGAGGACCTCAATTTACTGTCAGAACTGATCATCATAACCTGTTATGGTTGATGAATCATGAACAGACGGGACGGCTGGCGCGGTGGCAAGCGTTCTTGTCTTGTTTCGATTTTACAATGGTCCATCTACCGGGAAAGCGCTGATAGCCTCTCTAGGCTAGAGTTTAACTCAGAAGTATCGGCGTTGGTGTCCACGGTGGAGATGGAAGACTTGTCCACTGACAAGGTGTATGAGGTCAGCCACATTGAGGCGATGGAGATGGCGAGTGGAGTCCGATATGACCGCACAGGTCTACGGTACAGTCCACAAGGCCCGGATCACGGGATATGTTGTGAGCTACATACCCAGGAGGACGCTGAGTGGTCCTATGAGGTATATGAGAATGCGAAGGCGAACATAAGAGAGGAAGAGGAGACGCAGGAAGTTTATGCGGAGCCTCCTCAAGAGCGGAGAAGTGACCTAGACGATGACCCGGAAAGAATCGGGGTACGGCTAGAAGATGGTACTATCCATATAGCCTCGCCTACCGCATGGAGGCAACAACAGGCTCAAGATCCGGAGTTTAAAGAACTGATACAGTTACATCAGAACCCGGATGAGCTACGGATGACGAAAGCGATCAAAGATCAGATGAAGGAGATGGGATGGAGAGATGGTCTACTGTGGTACAAGGGCCTTCACGGTCGCTATGCGTCACAGCCGGACAAATGGACCCTTTGGGTACCGGAGAGTCTGAGACGATTTATATTTGTCGCAGCCCACAATTGCCCACTTTTGGCGCATCCGGGTCGACAACGAACTCATATGTTCGTAGCGAGGCGATTATGGTGGAAGAAGATGAAGGAGGAGATAGATCAGGCGGTGGATGCATGCATCCCGTGCAAGATAAACAAAACACCACTGAAGGCAAATTTCGGCCTGATTGGCGAATTTCCTCTTCATGCGGGGATGTTTGAGTTTATACACATTGATCATGTGGGACCTTTCCCAGAATCGAAGGATGGTTACAAATACCTCCTTACTGCTATTGACAGAGCCACCAACTATGTGTGGATCATCCCTGTCAAAGACGTTACCGGCAAGACGACGGCCGAGGCGCTGATCGATAGGATCATCTCACAGATCGGAGTACCAAGAAAGATATGTTCTGATCGAGGCTCGGACTTTAATAGCGAGGTCATCGACAAACTATCTAAATTTTACGGGATGAAATGGCAATATGTTACTGCCTATAACCCGCGAGCAAATGGGAAAATCGAGCGGGTACACAGACCCCTCAAAGCCTCGCTAAAGATGTATTGCACGAAGAAGGAGAATCAAAGAGCATGGGTCGAGGCAGCACCATCATTTGCGTTTGCAATGAACTGTCTACCCTCTACGGCGTTAGGAGGCTCGAAGAGCTCAATCTCGCCATATCAGTTAGTATATGGGCGTGAGCCTGATATCCCGACTTCGCTCCTTCACCCAAAAGACACTTGGGCGGATGCGGATGAGTTGTTTGGGATGAGACTTAGAGTGAAGATGGAGGCGGAACAAATAGTCAGGGCGCATAGAGAGGCGGAGCGCCGAAAGACTGATGCTGAAGGGGTGCGACAAGCGCACTTGGATCAGATCAAGTTCCAGGTCGGGGATATTGTACTATTGTACCATCCTCAAGTCCCGAAGGGAGTCAGCTCTAAGCTGTTCACTCACTGGAAAGGACCTTATCAGATTATGGAACAGACGGGACCTCTGAATTACAAGATCAGGGGTAGAGGGAAGGTGCAAATTGTGAATGTAAGAAGGCTGATTAAGTATGATCCCTTCTTACTGGAAGATGAATCCGTTGAGGAGGCGTTAAAACGGATGAAGGATGATTTCAAAGAGGTGCCGCCCATCCACAAGGAGGCTGGCATAGACCAAGACGATGCTTATCGGGCACCGATAGCTGAGAAGGAGGAGAGTGAGGTGGACAGCAAGGAGAAGACTGACCGCATAAGCGCGGTGGGGACTCAGTCCAAGTCTCCGCGAGAGCATAGCGGAAAGAAGAGAAGATCACAGAGGCGCAGCTAAGGAGAGCGCGGAATGATCTTATCAACGACCAACCGAGGAAGGCGATGAGGTCGATGATATCAAAGGACGTCCACCAGGAGGAGGAGGGGACGGACACTGACCCAAACGCGGGCAACGTTGAGATTGTCCATGAGCGATGGAAGGAAGGCGATGCGATAGCAACCATCGCATGGGTGAAAAATGTTTTCTATCTGATGAGACCAGCGGAACAACATGTCGCTGATGACACTCTCTCAGACTTATACTTGATGCGGGTCGTGGCGGTCCCACGACAGATGCGTGTCACACGGACACTCAAAATATCATCAGCCGCAAAGATAGTACAACCGATACTCCAGTTCTGGAGAAGTATGGACCCGGTTGAGGTTCCAAAGGCAAGACATTATCTGCCAGTATATAAAGACGCAAAAAGTCTCGAGACATGGGATGATACAATTACTCCCAGAGACAAGGATTACACTGCGTGGACCATTCAGACACTGCCAAGAGGAGTGCTTGATGTCCCTTTTGAATTATCGTTGGGCGGAATCCCTAATAAGATCTGGGACATTCTCGAACAGTCAAAGTTCGATCTGACTTTTGTTGGTGGTCCTCCACCAGGCAAAGAAATCCGCGCCAGACGACGAAGGCAGTGACAAAGAAACTATTTTTCTTTATGCGTCTCAAATAAACTGATTGATTGCCCACGGCGTATCATGATTTGATCATGCATCATCAGTTATCAATATGAATATTAAAAAGACTCAGTGATATAACTTGGCATTCGATCGCAACATACGAGTGCGAAAGGTCGATCGACGATGATACTACACCGTATACGGGGATCGCTAGTGTATTGAGCGATGGTGTTCCCGGGTATGACCCTTTCCAAGTCCTGGGATGATGTTCTCGAAAATGAAATGTTCTCTGAAACTTTCATTAAATTATTTTTTACGATAGATTATATACTGTCGTACCTGAGCACGGTCAATCTCTACTTGTGTCGGTATATCGCAGGGTCGGGTACATACACCTCGACTTCGGATATAGCTATTAGGACTGGCCCCCTAATACTATATCATAGGATATCCGCCTTATACAAGGGTATGTCATTAAAAAAGACAATGTACTTACGATCTCCCTGTGAATAATAATAATAATAATGATAATGATAAGAAGAAGAAGGAGATCAAAGGGGGAATCGTACTACAGCACCACGTTGCTTGTATTTTTTTATTAATAGTACGTTTGTTCTTGACATACTGCCGAAAAAAAAATTTGAGGGGAAGGAGTTCAAAATTTACAAGAAAGGCTAGAGAATCCGCTTTGACGTGCCGTATGAGGATATATTTATAGTCTTTTAGCGTCTATCCGTGGGTCGATGCGCTGTGTGGCATGACTCCATAACGCATACTATTTGCAGAAAGAAATCAGAAGGTGTATGACGAAAATGCTATTTCCGTCATAAAATCGGGAGGGGGTACTGAAGGCATCACCCCCCGGATAGCCGGTAAAAAGTACCTTTTCCTGGTGACAGGTGCACCAGCTTGTTTTTCAGTATTATTTGTCCGGATTGGACCTGATGCCATTTTATTCCTGGTCTGTTGCCGTTTTCCTTTTTGGCTTCACTGAGCTAATACAACGAGACATCATTCTCATTCTTGAGGACTGTGTTTGGTTGTATTACCGACTTTTTACGAGCTATCGTTGG
The DNA here is from genome assembly GCA_019918135.1 of Paulinella micropora. Taxonomy (NCBI): domain Eukaryota; phylum Cercozoa; class Imbricatea; order Euglyphida; family Paulinellidae; genus Paulinella; species Paulinella micropora. The sequence continues at coordinate 93,479 of WBZZ01006986.1, read as the reverse complement.
GGGCATTACTTACAGGTCCAGTGTGGTCGTAGGAAGGCAGAAGTGTACTGGCAACCTCCTATCAGCCTCAGTTGTACCAGGTGAAAAGAAACAAGCAGGAAAGCTCGAAAATGCTGTTCAATGCGTAGTGTGCATGCTCAACTGGGTCGGCGGCGGAAGCGTACCAGTGCTTACTGCTTCAATGGCCGCTTCTTTTTTTGTCGTACCGGTGCGGATTGTTTCGCGTGGCACACACGCAACACCTTCGTCGCTCCAGCGCGAGCCAGGATGCAGCCAATTGATGCTTGATTAAAATGACCTTTAACGTTATTAATGACAGGTTTTTTTCCATTGTTCACTTAAATATGACGGAACTTGATTATTTAATACAAAGTACTGCTAATATTGCCACGTTTGTTGCTTAAAAACTTGCACGATCCACAGAATCCATAAATGTGGATTGCCGGGTTAAGGGTTAGAATCACTTACGAGTCAGTGTCCTACCACAATCCGCAACTAAGAACTGTATATATCAAATATTATAACTAAGCCGGTCCGGGTCCTATTAATAAGTTAAGCGTACCTTGGGATCAATATTAATTAATTTATTAAAAAAGTAACCCTGGGGTTTCCTTGGGTTTCTCTTGCTGTCGTGTGCCTGGCTTTCTGCTCCAGCAATTTGCTGAAAGTCTTGACTTCAACAAAATTGGTTACGAGCTTCGTTTAAGATGCTAACAAACTTGAAATTGATTTTTTTTCAACATCATACATTTGTGGCATTTGCGGATCAATACTTTCTGGGGAAGGACAAACATAGAAAAAAAAAGAAAAAACAAAGAAAAAAATCAAGAGATATGTACAGTGATGTGAACCCTTATGCACCCCACCGAAGACCATTCAGGTGAATGCTGTCCTCCGCGTGCAAGGCTCAGGGCACCCACTCCGTGTGTGTTTCTGAATGCTTTCTGCATGCTAGTATGTGTACTGATACACACAATCAACCAATTTCAAAACGCATTTTGTCTATACTCGACGCATGAGAAAAAGGTTTGACTGCACTTGAAAGCGGTTCTGAAGAGCTTTGCTTTCAATTTATGTGCTCAGCCTTATTGGACTGCACGAATTGAAAAGCTCATTCTCAAGGACTTGCTTTCACATGATGTGCTTAGCTTTTTTGTTGCTGCATCTGACGCATCGACTGAAAGAAGTCAGTTCGAAATTGAGCAAAATTTAGCCTCCGTCTGCAACTAATTAATTGATATGTACAGAACATGGTATTAATATGAAGGACCATCCACAAGCATTGGCGTCCCATGTGTACGGCTTACACTAACCACCCGAAACCGAGCCTGGAGAGGCACTCGCGCACCCCAGACCTGATATTTTGGGCGTAGTGCGCCTTGGTCTGATATGAACGCAGATAGCCAGCAAGATGGAGGCGAAACTTTCGCTATGTCTGCGGCGATTGATCCCCGAAAACTTTTCGAATTTTTCCTGCCTCCCGGCTCGGATTCTGGTATCTCTGGCATGATTCTAGTAATTTGTACATGGTGTGTACGTATGGCACACCTCAACCCTGTCCCCCACAAATGCTGGTTTCCTCTGTTTGCTGTCTCCTCTTCTTTCTCTCTCCCTCCCTCCCTCTCTCTCTCTCTCTCTCCTGATTGAGGCAAGCATGCGCTCATTCTGACTAAATATACAAGCACTGCACGGCATTTTACATGTCCATGTACATGCATGCACACATAGAAGTATGAATACAATAATAACATTTGTGTATGTTTCTCAGAATTATTCAGACAATATCTACTTACTATATATACAATCAATAAAATCATGATGACAAAGTAAAAGACATGAAACACACGAACTACCACCTACAACAAGACATGAAACACACGAACTACCACCTACAACGAAAAACAAACAAACAAACAAAAAACAAAACTCAAATCTCAAATACTATGCTATTACAATCAAAAAAAGAAAAAAAGAAAAAAAAAAAAAAAAAAAAAAAAAAAAAAAAAAAAAGGCACACACATATACACTTACATCAATGCAAACCCTAGCTTAAGGCATTGGAAAGCAGGGCTCATGTCCGGTTTTTCCTCGGCCGCTTCCACACGCTCGGCCTTGGCAGGCGTGCCAGCGCGGGACTTGGCAGCTTTACCAGCCAGGCTAGCACGTGACTTGGCATGCTGCAGCGTGGCGGTGCTCGCAGGTAAGACAGCACGTGTGGATTGTGCATTCACATTGAGGCGGAGGTGCAGGGCGTAAAGTTGGGTTTCTTGCAGGGCTGGCCCGAGGCGGGTGAGTGTGTCCATCAGGCGGTCTGCCACTTGGTGGAGAGGGTCGTCGCCGGCACCGTGGGCACGGTCCTGCCAACCGATCTAAACACGAGAAAAATAAGCATTATATAACAAATTGATTACCATGAAATGAACCAAAACAAGCATAATATAACAAATTTATTACCATGAAATGAAACAAAATGAAAATGAGTTAAACATATAAATAAAAAATAAACAATCGGGAAAATAAATTTGAGAAAACAACAATACCCGTTGGAAGTCTCGCAGTTTCTTTGGTAAACACAAGGGCCGCTTGGTGAAAGGGCTACACACAAAGATAGATAGATAGATAGATAGATAGATAGATAGATAGATAGATAGATAGATAGATAAGATAAGATAAATAGATAGAAAGATAGATAGATAGATAGACAGACAGACAGACAGATAGATAGATAGATAGATAGCTAGATAGATAGATAGATGATAGTTAGATAGATAGATAGGGCTACACACATAAATATGCACTTTACAAATTGATTTTTTTAACCATCAGTCAAATACATCAACACGTTCAAATCTATCTATCTATCTACCTACCTAACCTAACCTAACCAATCTAATCCAATCCAATCTAATCCAATCTAATCTATCTATCTATCCACCCACATACCTACGTATCTACTCATCGATTGACCTACCGCGGCTGGTCCGGTTGTAGCAACATCAGAATGTTCCCAGGCGCCATGTGGTGCAGCGCAGCCAGCTCCGCGAAGGAGAAATAGGCAAAGTCCAGGATCCGGTACATGACGTCGGTTGGAAGGTGGAAGAGAGAATGTGCGGGTTTTGCGGCCGTTTTAGTTGCGGGAGTAAAAGCCTTTTCAGTCGCCGGGGTGCCGCCAACGCCCAGAAAAGTGAGGAGGCCAGACAGCGGCGAAAGCTCTGGTGAGGGGGCAGGGGCGAGGGTACGTTGTCCCTTGGGCAGACTCGGGAAATGATGGGCCAAGAGACAGACTTGCGCGCCTAGCGACTCGTAGAGGAACGTGACACCTGGCCACGGATAGGTAGGTGGTAAGTAGGTAGATAGGCAGATAGATGGATAGAGTACAACAAAAACTTACCCTGAAGGTGTGGAGAAGTCTGCACGGCACGGATCAGGTCGGCACGCATGGCCTGCCAACAACAATAACAGCGTTGATGGTGATGACGTTTGTTGTTGTTGATAATGATGATATGATGTGGGATGTGGTATTAGGTTTTTACCTGGTACTTGGCCTCATCTTCGCTAGTGATTTCTCGCTTGTAGTTGCGACTTAAGAAGCGAAACTTGTCTAGTTCCACCCACTTGGCAGACTCCCTGGGCAGAGAAAGAAAAGAAAAGAAAAAGGAAGGAAGGAATTATTATTATTATTATTATTATTATTATTATTATGGACACCGTGATAGCCCAGTTCTACCATCTGGGCCCTGTCAAGTTCTACCATCTGGGCCCTGTCGCCAGTTCGATTCCCGTCGGTGCCACCAGTATCTTCATTGAACATACCGGTCCGTCTGGAAGTGTTGGAACTGCCCGTGCGGGGGTGTCATTAGAGCCTATCGTCAATTCTTCGTACTCCCCTCACGGGTGAGACGATGGAGGCGCATGTGCAGATTTGCATCAGCCATTGACAGAGAAGCACTATTATTACTATTATTATTATTATTATTATTATTATTATTATTATTATTATTATTATTATTACTTTATCCTCTTCCTCCTCATCGTCGTCGTCACCACCATAATAATAATAATAATAATAATAATAATAATAATAATAATAATAATAATAATAATAATAATAATAATAATAGTGCTTCTCTGTCAATGGCTGATGCATTTCTGCACATGCGCCTCCATCGTCTCACCCGTGAGGGGAGTACGAAGAATTGACGATAAGCTCTAATGACACCCCCGCAAGGGCAGTTCCAACACTTCCAGACGGACCGGTATGTTCAATGAAAATACTGGTCCAGACGGAGCGGTATGTTCAATGAAAATACTGGTGGCACCGACGGGAATCGAACTGGCGACAGGGCCCAGATGGTAGAACTTGACCACTGGGCTATCACGGTGTCCAAAATAATAATAATAATAATAATAATAATCACTCTTTTTTATTTGTACTTATGTAATAGATTTGCACGTACTTTTTTCTTGTGAGCTCTTCCCAAGTCGCTATTGCTTTTCTGCTTTTAAGATACCTGCACACAGCGCATTATAATTTGTGCGAAAGAACAAAAACAAAAAAGAGAAACACACAGACAACAGCAGCAGCAATAACAACAAAGAGAGAGAGAGAGAAAGAGAGAGAGAGAGAGGGCAACTTGAAATGGTCGTCGGGGGGTTTCGTTGGTTCAGGGCGGCCCGGCGGGACCACCACGTAGCCGTACATAGTCGGCCTAACGACAATATTTGCGTTGATGCATGTATAATGTCGGTTGCAGGCATCCCCCCCTCTCCCACCCTCTCTTTTGCTTCTTTCTTTCTGGGTAGTTTTACTTTTCTCATTCCTCCTGGTCGTCCTCTTCTTGGACTTCTTCTTCTTCAAATTAGAAACACAACACCAGAATAAGCAAAACAAGGAAATAATTTTACACTTTTTCTTTACAATTTTTTTGAAAAAAATGGACAATTTTTGGTCCCCCCCCACCCCCCATGCAACAAAAAGGGGAGGGGAGAAAAGAGGAAAGCAAAAGAGAGAACAGAGAAAGGAAATGAAAGGAAAAAGAAAAGAAAGGAAAGGGAAGGGAGGGAAGGGAAGGGAGGGGAAGGGATGGGATGGGATGGGAAGGGAAGGGAAGGGAAGGCAACGACGGGAAGGAAAGGGAAGAGAATGGGATATGATGGTTCTCTTCGCGACAGGCCTAACTCTCTTTGTAGTGTCTTTACACCCATTACTGTCCACCAGCTCAAAACTATATCAACTTCGGGCTTCCTCGACACATTCGAGCGCTGCAGACCCTATCGAAGAAGTTTAGGAATTTCTTGTGGTAGCAATACTATCAAGAGACTGGCCAAGTTGCTGTTTGCACCCAAAAGTGGATTCGAGCTCAAAGCCATCTCAACATCGAGTTTCCCGCCGTCTGAACAGACCATGTGACATATTCGAGGGTTGCAGACCCTGCTTGCATGAAACATTCTACGAAAATCTAATTATTGCATTACATTCAACAGATTGGCAAAATTGTCTTTTTTTTTCCCGAAATTTCTTGATGACAGTGCATTCTGATTGGCCAAGTTGCTTTCCTACCCCTGTCTGACAAATTGGAATGATCCAGAAGCAAAGGCACTGGCACAGACTAGGCACGATGATAAAAATGGGACAAAAGGCAAGAAAAGACAACGTGCATAAAAAAAAAAGCAAAACCAGTGCTCCTCCTGGCAAAGACAGCAGAAAGCAGGCCAGGCTACAGAATGACAGACACATGCAGCAACCAAGTTTTGATTTCGAGTACTGCTTCCTCCAGATAAGCTTTGAAAAATTAGACCCAACACCCCTAAAACTGTTTGAATGGGCATCATAAATGCATGCAAAACTAAACGCGACAGGGGTGTGTCGCATAAAAAGTGGAAAATGAATAACGAATCAACCCACACCAATCCTTTGGCTTCAAATACACAGTTCGGACCACTTTCCTTTGCCAATTGAACAGGTATGACCCACCGCGAAAAACGGATATTACCGCAAAACATCTGCGCTGGACCGAACTGACCGGCAGAATTCTGATCCATTGTGTTTCTTCCACACACACACAATGACTCTTCTTCTTCTTCGCTTTTATTGAGAGAACAATTTTTACAATTGGACTCAGGGAACGTCCACGTGAAAAGTATAGCTAGTAAGTTATACCTTTATCAAAGGTGGAAACCTAGTTATTAAGTTGAGCGTATTAAGGAAGACATTAATATTAAAATGTATTCAGCGGCTCAGTATTAATATTGTATTACAGTTATTAAAATTAATATTTTTGCTTAGATATATTGCGCGGTGATATATATTATTATGTTATGTTATGAGTAATGTAATTGTAAAGCTGTATACGTAGTCGTCTAACGTATGTGTGGCGGCCCCCCTCCCCCCCCCCCCCCCTCTCTTTTCTTTTTTTTTCATGAGAAAAATGAAAGAGAGAAAGGGGGGGGGGGGGGGGGAAGTTGGGAGTGGGCGTGGTTGACCATATACGTCGATTGATTCGGAGAGTTCTTCTTCAGGTAGCAGACAAAGGAGCAAGTCTAGTGTTCCTCTCGTCTCTCTCCCTCCCCCCCCCCCTTCACTTATATATATATTATATATATATATATATATATTAAAAAATATATTTCTCTTCTTCTTCTTCTTCGCGAGTGTGCGTATGTTATATGTATTATGATGTTTGTTTTAGTATATATGCAGTTAGTGCTTTTTTGAATGGTTTGATTTTTGTTTCATCTGTTATATGTTTTGTGATTGACTTCCATTGATCTGCAAAGATCTTGGTGAGGTATGGGTCTTTGTGGTTAACAAAGAGGCTGCCTTTTGTTGAGTATCGGGTTTTGTATGGGTGTATGGTATTGATTGGTGTAAAGGTGTTATTGTGGAGTGGTCTGTTGAGATGTTTTTTAGGGTAAATGAATGGGTGATTTTCTATGCATACACGGAGTGTATATAGGTGTGTGATGTCGAGCAGTTTGAGTTGATTTAGGATTGGTTTGGTATGTGCGCGGTAGTGTGTTTTTGCAATTATTCTGATTATTTTTTTATGTATTTTTATGAGTGGTTGTATATATTTCTTTTTGTTGTCATGCGTCCCCCAGATGGAAATGTTTTGTATAAGGTGTGGGTATATGTGTGTATAGTATAGTTGTTTCATTATTTTTATGTTTAGATATTTTTTAGCATATAGTAATGAGTTGATTGTGGGTTGGAGTTTACGGATTATGTTGTTAATATGTTGGTCATATTTAAGGTTATGTTGTAGTGTTATGCCCAGGAGTTTTGCGTGTTGGCATTGCTCGAGGGTGTGGTTGTTTATTGTTATTGTGATATTTTGTTTTGTTTTATGGAAGATTGTGTATGTTGTTTTTGTTGGGTTGGGTACTAGGTTATTAGAGTGGAAGTAGTTTATTAATTTCGTTATTTCTGTTTGTGTTTTTTCTTGAGTTTATTAATTTCGTTATTTCTGTGTGTTTTTTCTTGTAGGTTTTTAGGATTTTTAGCTGTTATTATGAGTGTGGTGTCGTCTGCATATGTGTATACTGTTCCTTGTTGTATAATATTGATTATGTCATTTATGTAGAGTAGGAAGAAGGTGGTGGAGAGTGTGCTGCCTTGTGGGATGCCATGTGTGATGGTGCGTTTGTGGGACTTGGCATATTGTGTGTGGACCTCTTGAATGCGATTCGAGAAGTAGATGCAAAGAGCTGGACTGTGCCTTCGTTGAAATTAAAATTTCGTCGAAGTTTGTCCAGTAGCTTTGAATGTTCTACTGTGTCGTATGCTTTCGAGAGATCTACATAGAGAGCTAGTACTAGCTCTTCTTTGTCTTTATGTTTTTGTATTTGGTTTATTATGGTTTGGACTGTCATGGTTGTGCTTGAGTTAGGTCTAAATGCGTATTGTGTATGTGATATTATGTTGTGTTTTGTTAGGTGGTCCATTATTTGTTTATTTATTATTGTGTCAAATACTTTAGCTATTATGGGTAGTAATGATATCGGTCTGTAGTTGGCTGGCATGCTTGTGTCGCTGGCTTTGTATAGTTCTATTACTTTTGTTGTTTTGAGTGTGTCTGGGTATTTATTTTCATTTATTGCTTTGTTGAAGAGGTTGGTGAGTATAGGTGTGAGGAAAGCGTGCATGTCTTTAATAAGTGTTGGTTTTATTTTGTATATGTCCTCTGCTTTATCTCTGTTTATTTTTTTTAGTGTTTTGTTTACAATGTCTTCTGTTGTGTTATGTAGTTTGAAGCTTGGATGTGTTTGTTTGTTTTCTTCTGCTCTCTCTTCTTGTTGTTGTTTATGTTCTGTTATTGGTATGCTGTTGCTTGTTTTTTTGCCTATTGTTATGTAATGATCGTTGACGTTTGCTATTTCTATGGGGTCTGTGTATGTTTTCTTGTTGTACTGTATCGTGGTTGGCGATGCTCTCGGTGGTTTGTTGTTAGGTACTAACTCTGTGAGTATTCTGTGTTGTTTCTTTGGGTTGTTTTTATTTTCTTCTAGCGTCTTCATTACTTCGTCTTTTTTTGCTTTGTGTATTATTTTGTCGACTTTGTACTTCTGTGTTCTGTATGCTTGTTTGTTTTCTGTTGTCGTGTCATCTCTCCATTTTTTGTATAGTAGGTGCTTTTTTCTTATTTGCCTCTTTATTATGGGGCTGCACCAGCTTTTTCTTCTATTGGATTGCTTGGGTTTTCGTTCGAAGTGTTCTATTACTTTTGTTATTGTTGTTTGTATGTTTCTAAATTTTTGGTTTGTGTCGCTGCTTTCTGTGTTGTCCTGTGTGATGTATTCTAGCTGTGCTTTGAGGTTTGCTAGGATTGCGTCTTTATTTTTGTCGTATATGTTTTTGGTGAGTCTGGGTGTGTTGTCTGTGTCTGGCTTTCTTGTGTGGGTGTGTATTATTGCGTATATGGGGTGGTGGTCTGATATGCATGGGCTTATGATGTTTGATTCTATGTTTGCATTTATATTGGTGATTATCATGTCTATGAGTGTATGGGATGTTGTGTGGACCATGTCGTGTCTTGTTGCTTTTGTTATTGTTGTGTAGAGGTTGTTGTGTACCATTAGGTTTTGAAAGTCTGTGTGTGGTTTATGTATGTTGTCTAGTAGGTTGTAGTTGAGGTCACCTACTAGTGTTATTGTGCTTGTAGGCGTTTTGTGTAGTATGCTGTTTATGTTATTTTGTAATGCATGCATGAATTGTTTGTCTGTGAGTGGGCGTCTATACATACCTATTATTGTGTGCATTGGTTGTTTTTAAGTTTATTATTATATATTCTTAGTGTTAGTGGAGTTTTGCAAGACTCCGATATAGTTTGTTTATCGTCTATTGTAATGTGCATGTTGCTTTTATAGTATATTGAGATGTCGATGTGATGTTTAGCTGTGTATGTAGGGATAGAAAATGCGTTGTTACTGGTTGGTTGGGTTATGTAGTTATCTGTGAGTATGATGATGTCTGGTTGGAAGGGTAGGAGTTGTAGGTGTGTGATTAGGTCTTGATGATGTGCTTTGAGGGAGTGGATGTTGGTATATATTGTGAGTGTATTGTTGTGTGTGTTGTTGTTGTTTTTATTGTTATTGTTATTATTATTGTTATTATTATTGTTGTTTTTTATGTTTTTATTATATGTTTTATTTTTGTTATTTTTAGAGGTGAGGGATAGGTATGGTGTGAAGGATTGTGGGAGATTGGGTGAGTGAGATGCTCTGGGGATTTTTGGTTGGGGGGTCATTTAGGTGCTCATGGAGGTGTTGTTGTGCTGTTGGTTTGGTTTGTTGAGAATGTATGAGTCTTTGATTATGTTCATATCTTCTTCTGTCTTAATCACTAGCCTGTGCTCCTTTGTCTGCTGCTTGAAGAGGACCTCACCGTCTCTTGTCCAGACGTAGATGGTCTCGCCAGTGGCCTCAACGAGTTCTTTCTTCAGCTTGATTGCCTGTTTCAAAAGCACGAGAGTGTTTGGTGGAAGGCTTTCATTGATGAATATTTTGAATGTTTGGTTTTCAAGATGTGTGCCTGTCCAGTTTACTGTATCGTGGGTAAGCGGTTGGAGTGGGTTGTGCTTTTTGAAGTGGGTTTTGAGGCTGTTTGAGCTGAAGCGCACTATGATAGCTGGTGGCTGTTTGGGTTCTTCTCGCATGGGTTTTGTGCTCTTTGCTCGGAAGCATTTGGTGATATCACCTTCCTGATATGGAATGTTCTTTGCATCCATAATTGCTTTCACGATGTTCAGTGTATTCTCTTTGGGTGTGTATGGTATGCCTGAGATGCTAAGCTCACATGTTGGGTCTCGTTGGCTTTGTTTTTGATTCTCTGTGGCCTGTTTGCGTTCTGGTGGGTAGTTGTGTGTATTGATGTTTGGGTTAGCATGTATGTTTTTGAGTAATTGGGTTGTGTTGTTTGCCCATTGACCATACATAGCAGGGGGTGATGCTTTTGCTTGGCGCTCTTGCATTTCTTTCATTTCGTTAAGCTGAAGCTTAGTTTCGTTCAGCTCTAGTCGGATTGAATCTATGTTGGCTGTGAGCTGGTTGAGTTCTGTTTGGTGAGTTTGCAGTGCTTCCTCGTGTTTTTGTGCTGTTTTTTGAGTCTGCTCCATTGCTTGTACGTGAGTTTCGCTTTGCTGATTAACTTTGTCTTCGAGTTGCTTTGTTCGGTTGCCTAGTGTTTCTAGTTTTCCGATAAAGTTTTTCATGTCCTCTACTTGTTGTTGTCGGGCTTGTTCGAACATGGGTTTGAGGATATTTTCGAGCAAGGTTGCATTGAAGAGCGTCGCTGGTTGGGGAGTTGTTTCGTTGTTGTTGCTGTTGTTGTTGTTGTTGTTGTTGTTGTTATTGGTTGTTTCATGGGTTGTGTTGACGTTCGCGATCGGATCTGTTAGGTCTCCGTTGTTGTTGTTGCCTGTGTCTAGTGTGTCGCTGGTTCGTGGTTTGGTTGGTGTGTTGAGCAGGTTGGCGTTGTTGTC
>WBZZ01006986.1:0-77500 GCA_019918135.1 Paulinella micropora | reverse complement strand
TCACGATGGTTGGTGGAGTGGGAACACAGGAATGACATGGGAGGTGAGTGGAACTCACAGAATGTCAAGGGAAGTTGGTGTGTTGGGGGAATACAGACATGGGACAACATGTCACAAGGGGGGATACAAGACGGATTGGGAGGCTTGGGGGACTAATTGTTGATATGGTATGGCAAAGGGAAGGGTTTACAAGGAAGGAGGAAACAGACCGGATTCACTATTTTGCAAACTGGATTCCGTATTTTTTCCTTGCCTACAACAACGATTCCATGACAACAACGCTTAATGAACCGGAGATGTTAGTAAACATGTACACATAACTTTGGCGAAGTTTTAGGTACAGAAAATATTTAATGAGTTTAAGTACTTTCATGCTTCGGTGCATAGGACCATTGAAAAAACACGGTGACGTTCTGGGCAAACCCGAGGAAAGTTTGCTTATCGTCTGCTATCAATACATTTTGACCATGGACCACCAGCCCACGAAGACACAAGTTGAAGCTCAGAATCCTCAGGATAAACGTTTCAACCACTGCGATACTTAAAAATATCGATACCAACATCAACAAGGCTAAAATAAAAGAAATCGACAGTACCCTCCGGCAAATGAGAAACAAGTTTCACCAAGGATGGCGCAGCGCAGAAAAAAACTAAAAAAAAAAAAAAAAAAAAAAAAAAAAAAAAAAAAAAAAAAAAAAAAACAGCTACTTGGTTTCTTTCCGCGCTGCGCACCCAGTTTGAGGCGTTGTGCCATTCTGCCCTTACTCTGCCTGGTCCCTCTGGAAAAGGCAGAATGGCATAAACCAGTAACGAAGCTTCGAGGGTCAACAGTACAAGACGGAGATTCAGAAGTAAACTCCGCCTTGCATTGCTCACCAGTTTACCAGCCGGTAAGTGCGTTGGTTACGACTGCAAGGTCACAAGCGCATCTATCTGAATTGTTACGAAATGCGTGCGACGTATGTGAATGCAGTGAAGTAATTTTGAATACATACCTCACCGAAATCAGACAGGAGCAACACGAAGACGCACCAAAGTGATCCACTTTCCGAGGTCAAAATTTCATTAACAGTGCAAAAGAATCGCACCAATTGAAACCTTGACCCCTAGCATCGTTGCCATGAGGGGTTTGTTCTCTTGCTCGTATTTCGAAAGTCTCGCGATACGATCAAGAGTACGAACAAGAAACAGTTCATCCGCAGAGAACCCAGCTCCTTACTTTATCCTAATGTTTAGGAACCAAGTTTAAGTACCTTGCATCACAGAAATTCCAATTGTGGGTTTTGAGCATGAAAAAGCTCCACGGATATTGCCGACGCAAAGCAAAGAAAACGTCGTACGCAAAAAAACAACTACCATAAACGAGTGCAGAAGAACCGAACGGAACGAACAGAATCCTAAGGATAACAAGATTTTATTTGTGTAACTGAACCCTAGTTAGTTATGGTTATCCTTAGGATTCCGAGTGTTTTGGTCTGTTCGTTGACTTCACCACTATTGAAACTTTAACATGCAGTGCTCGAGAAGGATTATAACCACCAAGCATTCTTTACAAACAAACGCATACAGTAGTTGTACAGCAATGCACGTTCACTTCAGTGTCGGCGGAAGAAAATGTTACGGATTATTATTACTTACAGTCATCAAACTTTGAAAACAAAAGCGCGGAACAATTTAATGAATTGAAAAGTTCATGAACGTGAAAGGCAAAAGGGGTCGCAATATCTGCAAAGTTATTAGCACGAGCAAGGGAATGCTGCTGTGCAGAGTTTGAGACCGACTGGCGTGCCCAGGACACGAGACATTTTTACATTGTAAAGAACTCTAAGTCTGATGCAGACAAACCGCCCAAAGACTCATGCTTCTCGGGAGACGCGGTACCAGAACGTAAAGCCCTGCTCCTAGAATCAGTAATAGCAGCGTACGAAGCATCTCCAGCAGAACTGGGGCCCTTCCTCATAAATTGATCCATCGTCCCTCTAGCAGGTCTGGGTTTCTGTTTCTTAGCTTCTACAGCAAAACAAAATGGTTGAGTGCGACGAACAGAAATCTCATATCTTCCATGGTACCTGCCTTGCCACTGCCTGCACCGTCCTCCGTGGCCAAAGGGGCTTCCAAACTCGGGTCATCAACCGCAGAGCTCTTCAAACTGTCAACCAACGTTGATGCCAGAGATAGTGACGACGCTGGAGCTGGCTGTTGTTGGTCAGGCTGCTCCACGGACCAGAAGAACCACCAGAACCAGAAGAAGACTCGGTCCCCGAACCAGGAGCACCAGAGGAACCCGCACTGTCACCACCAGAGGCAGCACCGCCAGAACCATCATCTTTGTCTTCATCCTTCTTGGGGGCAGGCGCTGGTTCTTCTGTTTTCTCCTTTTCTCTTTCTCCTCTTCCTCCTGTTCTGGCGTCTCTTGCTCTTGCTTGTCGGGAGACGGCGTCTTGTCTTTGTCACGAGTCTGGGAATTGGTCAGCGCAAGTTTCAAGCTCTCGACTTGCTCAGCGGACAGGCCCAACAACCCATCGTCCTGCTCAAATTGCCTGCAAAAACCAAAGGGAAAAAACAAAAAAAAACCTTCAATATGCTGATCACAAGAACGAAAGAGACTTACAAGGTGCGCGATGCTTGTCCAGGCAACTGACGGACGGAGTTGAGCATATCAAGCGCACGATCACGGACCTCCATGAACTGCTTGAGCTCATCAGTATACTACTGAGCCTCGACTTCAACAGGGCGCTCTTGCTGCTCGTCGTCCTAAAAAAAAACATTAAAAAAAAAAGAAAAAAAAGAAAAGGTGAAAAAAAAAGACAAGGAAATGACTAAGCATGAAACAAGATTGACCGAATCATCGCTGCAAGCTGTTTCTTCCCGGACTTTTCTTCATCCATACTTGAGAATGGAAGGATCGTCTCCTTCAAGGAATCGTCCGAACCATACTGCCAAGGAATCACGTTGAGGTCCAAAGCTCCTTTGGGTGCCCCAGGTTCCCGCGCGCCCCTTACAGCTCTCTGAGCTATACGAAATGTTCATCCCCAAACCTGCGAACTCGGCTCTGATACCGACACGTTGGCTTTCGTCGTTGTCAATAGCTAAAACGTGGAACCCAAGTGTCAGAGCGGCCAAAGTAGCAGAACCACTGCCGCAGCAAAAGTCTATGACCATAAACTTGTCTGGGCTCCCGCCGAACATGTGTATCAACGCTGTAAACAGGCAACAAAAACAACGACATGAAGCCAAGCATAAAGGACACAAATAAAACAGTAAGAGCAGCACCTTTGTCGAGCTTGACAGACTCTGACGTCTTGTTGACAGGCGGCTGGCCAGGAAGAGAAAACTTGTGGACCTCATGATGCACCAGCAAACAATTGCCAGAACCAGAAACTTCCCATGGAACGATCTCCTCAAGATATTCATCCAAAGCGTCTTGTGCAACTGGAGGTGGTTCAGGGCCAGTAGGTCGAAACGGAAGCTTGGAGGCTTGTCCCCAGTTTACGAAGTTGGTGTAGCTGCTGGAGTAAACGCATGCAATCACCAAGATGCACTAAGGCAACAGAACAAAAATCTCAGAATCCTTCAGATAATCAGGAAACGAAATCTGTTTACCCGAGAGTGGTCGCCAAACTCCAGCGATGGCTTCCAGCGTTACACCAACGACGGTGACCGGGATCCCAGCATATTACAGCACGGTAAGCGGCGTCGAAAACGTTGCCAGCCTGCTCAATCGGAACGTGAACACCAACAGTGAACTCCGTCGGAACTTTCTTGAAATCAGCACCGTATTCATCCGCAACGAGCTCTACAACAAAACAAGATCATTTTGAAACTCCGGATGACATGACAGGAAAGAAAAGAGAACAGGAAACAATGATCTGACAAACAGAAAGGTACCGACAGCTTTGCGAAGAGCGCGGGCGTACTGCAAATTGTCCCAGGCAACTGAGTCCCACGGCCCTTGGCCCCAGCCCCAGGGTGCGTTCATGTTGACATACTTAAAACCCGCCTTGGCAGAGTTGGTTTTCACGTTAAAGTCAAAATAAGTTTCACCAATATCTTTCAGTGTTGCATATTCCTGGAACGGGGACATGAGAGGGTAAAGAACGTTGTCAAAAGAACGTTCCGTTTGCAAATCGACAGATGGTGAATGGATGTTGAATGCATAAAGTTTGCCAAAACCGTAGCCACTGCCGTCATCTTTCACAAAGAAAGGATGTTTCACTTGCCACATATTCAGCGCGTGGGCGCTGTCGCCAGACGCAGCTGTGAAAACGTCGAATACAGCCGAAGACGATGACGAAGACGAAGAAGAGCTGGACGATGAAGAAGAGCTCGACGAACTCGATGCACTGCTCTGCTGAAACTGTTGGACATGCCTCTCTCGAAGTTGGTTACGTTGGTCGTACATCAATTGCAGACGTGACCTGTAAGAGTGCGGGAGGCATTTCCACATAGCCTCGGTATCAGGAACGGCATCCTCATCGTCGATGGCTTGCTTTTGCTCCTTTGATTTGGCCATCTTCTTTCTCCTTTTTTTTCTCCTCGTTGGCTCGTTTCTGAGCTGCCTTGATGAGATCTTTGCTTTGGTTAGCGAGGTCAACGAGGAACTCATTAGTGAGCTGCGGCCCAAAGACCTGTTGCAGCCGATGGGTCGACATGTCATCATGCTCTCCGAATTTCCTCGCGATCAAGCACTTTTTGACGTTGGCAAGGCTCTTCTCCATCTTGAGCCACTGACAAACTTTCTTCAGCTTCAACTTTTCCACGAATGATGTCGGCGAGACACTCTAGAAGCAGCGCGTCAGAAACACCCTCCTGCAACTGGCTGAGTATAGTCTTGTTCAGAGGATTAGCGTACTCAGAGAAATCGATGGACTCCCTGACACGATCCTCCTCGCCCAGGGGTGGATTCTTCTTTCTCTCGAACTCTTTAAATGCAGGCGTGTGTTTGATCCACTCATCCTCAACAGACTTGTTTACTTGCTCCAACAAATTCCATAAATTTTGCGGGATCACAGCAATGCGTAGGAGTAGTGGTTGCGAAGGATGTTCGCCATCTGGTCCACATCCGGAAATTTTCCTGGCGATGGAAACATCCTTGGGAAGAAGCGCAGACAGTTCCTCACGAAGCTTGACAACCTGAGGAAAGAAATTTCAAGCACGACATGCGATCTGATTATCTGAAGGATTCCGAGAACTTAGCTCTGTGTGCCTTTGATAGCCATGGAGAAGATTCAGACATGCAATAACATATCATGCGATCTCATTATCTGAAGGATTCGGAGGACTTGCCTCTGTTAACATTGAAAATAATCTCACCTTCCAACCAAAAACAAACCAGGACTACCCGCAATGCAAATGCAAAATGTGGTCAACACACCTTGATTCTCAGAATCCTTCAGATAACGAGTCCAAACATTGTGTACAAGAAAAATATATGCAAAGTGGGCTGGCACATAGCCAAAATTTGTACAAGGCGCATACCTTAGTAAAATCGTCTTCCTTCCAGTGATGCAAGGCGCCCTTCTGACTGAGGTCTCCGAGCTCGAGGATGTGGGCAGTCTTCTTGTCCAAGTTGACATAGCAAATGCAGGCCTTGAAGCAAACGAGGGCGTGAGCCATTTTTGGGTCCTGCTGCAGGGATTGCTTAATCGCCATGATACCGTGGTTTCCTCCAACCACCAAGTAGTAGATATCGTTGTGCTTTGAGTTGGGATACGCTTTTCTGACCTCGTCGGTCGGCCAGGCCAATTGGGTGTTCATTATAAGTGACCGCACGTTCCGGGATAAGACCCTGGGTGGCATCCAAGAATCCTTGGACGCTTTGGAATTGTATGAAATTCTCCTCGTTTTCCCAGAAAGGGGTCCAAGAAGTTTTTGGTCAACATGCCAATGTTTTGCTTGCCTGGGGGTTAGCATGACAGGAAAGACGTACGCCGGTGGAAGGTTCAAGAAACGGTTATCTTTGATCTTGCCCACGAGACTGGCAACTTGGCTTTTGTTGATTGGTCGACTCTGCCAACTCGCCTTGGCTTGATAAAGGCGATCAATATATATCTCGTACTTCCCAACCTCATTGTTCAAGCGTATCTCCAACAGTTTTTGCTCCATTGGTTTGAGGCCTGTACCCTGCTTTGATTCACCCTCGATCGATTGCTCTTGGAGTGCTTCGCCCATGTCAAAACATGCTTCGCGGTCATCCGCTCGCGACACCAAAGACATTAATAGCACGAGCCGATGACGTCTGCTGTTTTTTGCTTTTCGACGACTTTTTATTCTTACCAGTGCGTTGCTTCTTCTTGGACGGCTGGCCTGATTTTTTGGTTCGGGTGCTTGAGCCGGACGATAATTCATTGTCATCAGTCCATTCAGGATCATCTTTGTCCTCCTGTTCTTCGTCTTCATTTTGCTCTACTACTTCCACCTCCTCCTCCTGGTCATTGCGTTGTTCGTGAGTCAATGTCCATTGCAAAGTTTCAGGTGGTGCAGGGGGTAAGGCTTGAGTAGCTGCTGAAGTGCTTGAAAGAATGGTTGGAGAAGGGCTGGGTGGCTCCGGCGACAAGATCGAATGGGTAGACCGAGAACGATTTAAGACAGGGTCTCCCTTGTCCGCTGACCTTGGGCTGGTGCTGGGTAGCGCTGAAGCAGATGAAGAACTTGGGGCAGAGGTAATTGGAGAAGACGGCAAAGGCGACTGCGCCAACGAGGCAGCGCGAGCAGGCGTAGCGCCAGAGGAACTTGCAGCGGAAGAAGACGAACAACTTGTATACCCCAGTACTTCTGTCTCCCAAAGAAAGGCGCCAAGTGGAACAATATCCTTTGTCACAGGAGAACTCTTGCCGGCTGCCTTCACCACAGGGGCCT
Organism: Paulinella micropora; assembly: GCA_019918135.1. Taxonomy (NCBI): domain Eukaryota; phylum Cercozoa; class Imbricatea; order Euglyphida; family Paulinellidae; genus Paulinella; species Paulinella micropora. Next base: position 70,642 of record WBZZ01006986.1, on the reverse strand, counting down.
GCGGAGGAAGTCGGGCAGCGCGTCCACCAGGTCCCAGGGGCTGTGGATGGCCAGCAGGCGGGCCAGACCACCCACGCTCTGCGCGTGGAACTCCACGTCCAGCGAGTTGCTCGAGTAGTTCCGGGCGCCGTAGGCCTGCCCCCAGGCGGGCTGGCTGCCGCCAGTAAGGCCGACGGGTCGGGGGGCCACTGCTCGTGCAGCGGCGTCCCCTCATACGGGTTCATGTGGTGCAGGCTGGGCGTAAAGGCCTGCAGCAGGGGCCGGAAGCCCGGGTCCGGGGGCCCCCTGTCATACCGGAACTCGGGCGGGGCGCCGCCCGCGGGGCCACAGCCCGTGCAGCCGACCGGGATCTCGCCGTCCACGAGCCAGCGGCCGGGCGTGGCCGTGGCCGCAAACTGCGCGGCCGCGGCCGCGATGTGGCTCGTGTCGCTGAGTGACACGAGCCCGTCACCGTCCGTGTCGCCCGCGGCGGCGAAGGGCCCCACGGGCGCGGCCCCCGTGTCCGCCAGCGCGTCCGCCAGCGCGCGCCGTCGCCGCCGCAGAGACAGGGCGGCCGCGTACCCGGCCGCCACGGTGGTGTTGCCGGCCACCACCACGTACGCCTCGGACGCGCCCAGGGACGCCTAAATTTCTGTGGACGGCGGAGCCGGAAGCGTCCACGCGCGCAGCTGGACCAAGAACCCCGTGAGCGCGTAGCGGCCGGACGCGCCGGGGCGCAGCGGCAGGCGCAGCGTGCACACGTGCATCTCCCCGGCCAGCGCGCGCTGCGCCGCCGGGTCCAGGGCCTGCACTTGCCAGAACAGCCAGCGCGCGTAGCCCAGTTCCGAGAAGCGGGGCTCGTAGCTAGGGGCCCGGCCGAGCACGAAGCGCACGTCCAGCCCGTGCGGGTTCTCGGGACAGAAGGCCGGCAGCGCGTGCGCGTGCGCAACGGCTGCTTCGGGACCTGGCCGTACGCCGTGGGCCAGGAGGACGCCGCCCTCAGCTATTTCGCCGGCGTCGACAACTCTACTGTCGAGATCGACCTGGTCCACGGCGCGAGTTTGGTGCCAGCGAATACCAGCCTGGTACTCAAGCTCGACACGGGGGGCTGCGAGTTCGAGATCCTGTCCGGCCTGCGCGCTGTCTTCGAGGCCCGGCGCGTGATTTACGCGGTGGTCGAGTACAACCGAGCCATGTGGTGCCGCCGCGAGGGCCAGCCGTGGGACACGTGCGACCCCGTCCGCTTCAAGAGCGACGCGCTGGCTGTCTTCGATTGGCTGACTAAGGCTGGCTATGAGCTCTCGGCACGAGCCCACGGCGGGGCATTGGGTAACCTTTGATTTCCTCTGGAGCGCCGTGTCTCGCCGGCCCGCCGGACAGGCCTAAGAATCGTGGCCGACGACACACACCTCCGGGGAGGCTGTATGGCCCACTAGACATTGCGACCGAGAAGTTTTGTATTGATCACAAACGAGTGGCATCGCCATGGGTGCAAGCTGGTGGTTGGCCCCGGCCGTGCTTGGTTCTCTATTTTCTGGTCGCTACAAAAGATCTGGCACTCACGATAACCCTTTCTTCCGTCCTTTGTTTTCCTCGGTTGCACCTGCGGGGGCGTTGTGCGTACCGCGGAGGCCGGCCACCGCCGTCCGCCGCACCAAGTTAGTAAAGCCAGAGGCTTTCTTTACTCGCCCCGTACTGGTTCGCCCAGCGGCCACCACCTAGCCAAGGAAAGGCGACGCCCCAAGCAGCCGGCAGCGGCATTCAGGGGCTGGACCAGGACTTTGCTACTCGAAGCAGTGCACCTACCAACTCCCGGACGTGGCTCCGCTCGACATCGCATGCTGCAACTGTCGTGAAATTTTAACTCGGGCCTCCGACATTATTCAACCAAAACCCTCTCAGCGGGGGTTGGAGCACAGGGTTCAGTCCGGGTCCCGTCCAAAGCTCCTCCTTCAAAACGTCCCGATCCATGAGACAACTCTTCAAGTTCTGCAGGGCCTTGCCCAGCTGGCTTTCTTGGTCCGTCCTCCCCAGGTACCACCAATGAGTACACTGCTCGAGGGGATCATAATCCCCCCCTGTTGCTGCTTTGAGTTGGGGTGCTATAAGCTCCCATAAACAAGCCTTGAGTTCGCTGCGCAGGCTGCAATCAAACCCTCCGCTGTGGATGTTAGCCACAAAGCTTAACAGGTTGGACAGCTTGAGGGCAGCTACGTATTTCTTCTTCTTCCTCTGGCCGTCCGGCAGCAGGAGCCACCGGCAGTGCTTAGGGTCCGGATGTAGCTCTTGGAAGCCCGGCTGTGCGGCAGTCAGCGCGATGTGGAGGGGCCTCAGGTCCGCCATCAACAGCGGGACGTCGCGGGCCGAGAAGTCCAGCAGCTTCGTCAGAAAGGTCTGAAAGCCTGCTTCGTCCACCCGGACCTCTTCCACTCGTTCGGCGGCCGCCTGCAGATCCAAGTTAAGGGACGGCCCACCCAGGCGAGATCCATGACGAGCCAGAACGTAGCGGTGATTTGTGCCGGGGTCTCCGGCGCCGAACTCGTCCTCCGCGTCGCTGTCTTCCATCAGCCCCGTCGCGCTTGGTGCGAGGGGGCCGCCGTCCACCCGGAGGTAGCCATGCACCGCAGGGGCCAGCTCCCGCTCGGCCAGCAAGTGCTGCAGATACAGGTACTCCGCGCAGTCCACCGGAAGGTTCCGAGAGGAACGCGGTAGACGGCAGGGTTCGCCGATTCTCTTGAGGACTAGCTTGGAGCCGTGCAGGAGCAGGACAGAACCGCCCGCCAGCTTTTGTTTCAGGTCTTGTTCCGCTTGGCGCCCAGGGCCGGCGTCGCCAATTCCGCACCCCCGGAACTCTGTCTCCGTCGTGACGAACAGGGACAGAGATTGGAGCCACTGGGGTACTTCTCCTGCCCGGAAGAGCGGCTCCCGGGTCTCTGTCAGCCCGCCCAGGCGAATCCTGCGGGACACCGTCGTCTGCACTTCCTGTTCCTGTACGCTATACCTTGTGACCTTCTGCTTCGTGTCAGCCGAGCAAGGGCTTCTTGCCTGGAATAGCTTGGACAGCTGGCACGGCCGGCAGGTGGTACACCGTCCCGGCCGCCGGCATTCCCTGCAGGTCCTTTTGCAGGTGAATCTAGACCACAGGGGATGTCGCGGCTCGTCAGCGGGACGGCCGGCCGAGGCCTGCACCAGCCTCTCGGAGGACGCTTCTTTCCCGCGCTTGTGTCTCTTGGCGGCACGCCCTGACATGCTCCTGGGCGAGAGGCCGCGGCCACGGACGGGGGAAAAGTGGTCAGCAGGTTTTCTTTACTCGCAAGTAAGCAGCCCCGCCACCGCGGGGCCCCGCACCTCTCTCTCCTCCCCCCTCTCCCCCTCCCCTCCGTTCTCCCCTTCGTCTGGCGCGTACGCGAGTGCGGCGAAGGGGATGGGGGAACAGGGGGAGGGGCGGACCGACGGTGTGTTTCGGGTTGGTGCGCGGCCTCCTGCCACAATCAGGCCCGGCCGCTCCCGCGGCCCATGGACCAGGAGGCCTGGGCCCGGTTCAGCGGGTCGCAGGTCCGGCGCGCCGCGCGGGCGGTCAGCGTCTCGGCCGCCCACCTACCTTCGTTGCAGGCGGACGGGCGCACGGCGGCGTTCCTCCTGGAAGGCGTGCAAACGCCGCTGCTGCCGCAGGCCCTGTTGCAGGCGCTGTACTTCTTGCTGGCCGCCGCGATAAGCTACGTCGAGGTCCTGTCGAAGCGGCTCAATTCGCTGGGTAACCTGGACCTCGTGCATCTGCTAGAGCGCGTGCGGGTAGACGTGGCGCCGGCCGTGCTGGCCGGCCTGCCCGTCGTGCCCTGGGAGCAGGCTACGCCCTCCTTTCTGACGCCCGCGAACAGTGCGTTGTTGGAACTCAAGGTAGCCCACGCGGCGGCCGCCCCCCCCCGCCGCCCCGCCCTTGTCGCTGCTCCGGGACAGGCTGGGTGCCCTGCGGGCGGAGTCCGGCCGCACTCGCGCGCAGGTCCTAGCCCGGCTGGACCAGGAGTCCGCCCGCGCGCTCCAGCAAACGGAGGCCGGGCGGCTGGCGGCCCAGACCGTCCTGGCGGGCCTGGGCCTGCGCCCGGCCGACCTGGACGACGCGGAACCCCTGCCGCCGCCGGACGAGGAAAAGGAGCTGGACCTCTTCACCGACGACGAGCTGCGCGCGCTCGAGGCGTTCTGGGGGGTGACCGAGGTATCTCTCGCACACTTACCCCGTGCCCGGCTACCCGGAGGCGCGGGTGGCCGCCGGCGGCGAGCGGCAGGTGCTGTGCCGTCTCCTGCCAGGAGAGGAGGTCTGGGTCCGGCTGTGGGTCACCAAGGGCTAGGCCTCCCGGGACTCTCGCTGGCAGAAGGGGCTCCTCACCCCCCGCAAGGTGTCGAGCGTCCAGGTACAGCCACGCCCGCTCCCGGCACCACGGGCGCTGGAGCTGTGGTCCGTGTGCCCTACCAACGTGTTCGACCTCGAGGACCTGGGGGGCGGGGCCGCCCGCCTCGTGGCTGCTAGGCCGCTCGAGTGCCTGGCCTGCCGGCGGTGCCTGCTGAAACCACCGTGGGAGGAAGCCAGCCCCGTGGCTGTCGAGACGCCTGCGGCCGCCGCGTGCGACCGATGGCTCGTCCTGGTCACCTCCTACAACGCAGACCCCGTGGGAGCTGCTGCAGGAGTGGCGGGCACCCGCAGTGAGCGTGGGCAGCCACGGTGAGAGTCGGCAGTGACAGGCTGCGGTGAGAGCAGGGCAGCCACGGTGAGAGTGGCGTGGGCGAAGGGCAGCCACGGCGAAAGTGGCGTGGGCGAAGGGCAGCCAGGGTGAGAGTGGCGTGGGCCAGGGGCCGCCACGGTGAGAGTGGCGTGGGCCAAGGGCCGCCACGGTGAGAGTGACGTGAGTGGTGGGTAGCACCGGTGTGGGTGACGTGAATAGAGGGCCGCCACGGTGAGAGTGGCGTGAATAGAGGGCAGCCACGGTGAGAGAGTGAAGTGAGTAGAGGGCAGCCACGGTGAGGGTGACGTGAATAGAGGGCAACCACGGTGAGAGTGACGTGAGCGGTGGGTAGCGGCGGTGAGAGTGGCGTGAGTAGAGGGCGGCCACGATGAGAGTGACGTGAGTAGAGGGCAGCCACGACGAGAGTGATGTGAGTAGAGAACAGCCACGATGAGAGTGGAAATGAGCAGTGTGTAGCCACGGTGAGAGTGACGTGAGTGGTGGGTAGCCACGGTGAGAGTGCCATGAATGGCTGTTTCCGAGGCAGCCATCATCTGCGACACTCCGACCGACGCGAATAATGCTCTGGTGGGCGCAGGCCCGAGCGACGGCCCAGACGCGCGTCGCGTGTCCCGGGGCGCGCCCCGCGCCTGGCGCCCCCCCCCCGGCCAGCACGCGCCGCGTGCCGAGGACGAGCGCACGTTGGGCGTCGGCACACGCTGCCTGCCTGCCCGCGGCGCGTGCGCGCCGGTGGCCCCACGCGCCTGGCGCCCTTCCCCCCCCCCCCCCCCGGCCAGCACGCGCCGAGTGCAGAGAACGAGCGCGCGCCGATGCCTGCAGGAGAAAGGGGGGGGGGGACCTCCCCAATCGGGCGGCACGCCCCCGCGTGCGTCCGCCTGCCCCAACCAAGGGCACGAGCCCCGCCCTCCTGTGAGCGGTAGTTCCGTGCACTGTCCACCACTGCCGCTTTTTTTTTTTTTTATCGAGGGGACCAAAGAGGGTGAAAAATAGCTATGCACCCAAAAAAACCGTTTCGTATCTAATCAGGACGGACAGCACATGTTTGAATTTACGGTGAATTTCGACTGAAGTTTGTAACACTTCATTTAATATTAATAATGTCTAGTAATCGTCCATTGTTTATTAATATTAATTTGATATGTAAATGTATTAATACAACATATTACGAGTAAAATTATGCCGGTTGAGAGTCACACTCAGTTCACACTCTCTCTGCCCCCTTTACCTGAAAGTTATCTGTTCCATCGCCACGTAGATGAGGTTGATTTGCCTCGCTCCTCGCGACCTAGCCGTCGCCTCTCGCAGGTTGAATTGCGGCTCCTGTGATGCCCTGCCAACATTCAGCTACGACCGTCCTTTTGCCTTGAGTCATTCGCCAAAGCCAACATTAAACTACTACTTTTTGCCTTGTTTTGCAGTGCCTATTTGCCTGTGGCAGCGTACGCCTGGGTTGGGCGGGGTAAGTGTTGATGGCGGTGGCAGAACCAAGGATCAGTTGCGCGCTTGGGTTGCAGCTGTGACTGCTTGATCAGGCAGAAGCGCCTTTTCTTTTGATATAAAAGGAACACAAGCCGTTAGCCCGGGCATGGTAACCGTCTGGCTTCGCTTTTGGCGGGCTTTTTCTTCATGCACTGCCTTTTTTTCTTCTGAATGAAGAAAGCGCACGTTAAACTATCGAATTCCTTTGCCTTCTTCGCATTCTTCCTTGTAATCACCTTCTTCGTCGTCTTCTTCCTCTTCGGGTTCGGGTTTACTAAACTCTTCTTCGTCTTCGTCTTCGTCTTCTTGGTCTTCGTCGTCTTCTTGGTCTTCGTCTTCGTCGTCTTCTTCCTCTTTGGGTTCATCTCGTCTTCGTTTTCTTCTTCGTTTTCTTCGTCTTCGTCTTCTTCCTCTACATATTCTGAATCGTCGTCATCTTCTTCGTCATCTTCTTGTTCGTCTTCTTCTTGTTCGTCTTCGTCTTTTTCTTCTCCTCCTGCTCCTTGTCCTCCATTTCCTACTTTGCCTGCTCCTTTTTGCGTTGCTCCTTTTCCTTCTCTTCTTCCCTCTGCCCCTTCTCCTTCTGCCTCGTTGTCTTCCTTTACTCCTTTCTCTTCTGTTTCGCCTCCTCTTCCTTCTACCTCTTCTTCTTCACCTCCTTCTTCTTTCTCATCATCACCTTTCTCTTCTTCCTTTTCTTCTTCTTCTGCTGCTTCTTCGTCTTTTTCTTCGTCGTCTTCGTCTTCGTCGTCTTCGTCGTCTTCTTCTTCTTCTTCTTCTTCTTCTTCTTCTTCTTCTTCTTCTTCTTCTTCTTCTTCTTCTGCTGCTGCTGCTGCTGCTTCTTCTCCCTTGTCACAGTCTTCTTCAGAATCCCATTCCAATCCTTCTTGGATCACGGGAAGCTGAATGTCACCACTCTGCCGCTTTCCAACCGCTTGCCCGTCCTGCAATTGGGAGAGTGAGATCTCTTGGCCGTCCCATGTCTTGGCATGCCAACTGTATTCCAGCCATTTCGCTTCTCTGCCAGTGGAAGTTTCTCCTTTTTTGGGAGCTGTTATGAAAAAGGAAAATCCGTCAGGATGATCGTTCCAGACACGATACAAAGCCTCCGAAAAGTTACCTCCCAATTCAACTGCTCGATTCAAATGTACGCCTTGCATCATCTCAATCAAGCAAACCGCGCTCTTTTTGTCTTGATCCGGGCATTGTTTGAAAGCAAAAAATCGCACTCGAAGCTGGTCGCCGACTTTTAGCAGCACCTTTTCTAGCGATACTGTCTTGCCCCGAAATGGCAAGGGGACTATCTTTTCCTTAGGCTCTTGAACTCTCCCTGAATAGACGTGAATCGAAAGTGGTAAATCGTCTCTCGAGGAAGAAGACAGACTAGTGCCAATGCTCCAAAAAAAGTGTTCGTCTTCACTTTTGTTTTTGTCCGTAAAGCCCTCCTTGTGCACTCGCAGAACAGTCTGCGACGCCATGCTCTGCGAGTGCAACTCCTCCGCGCCAGCAGTCGTAACGCGAACGAGAACGGGTCGCCCATCCTTCCCCTTGAGCTGTACTACCGCAACCTGGCGATCATTGTGCGGGTTTTGTCCGACCCAGTGAACTATGTGAGACCCTTCCTCTAGGCTTAACATCGGCAGACAGCTCGCTCTAACAGTCGGGCGTTAGGGAGCAATGGGCCAGGTCGTTGGTGATGTAATTCTGACGGTCATAGTCGCGCTACGTTTGCCAGTCCTTGCCTCTTTGCTACCTGTGCCAGCCCTGGCCTCTTTGCTACCTGTGCCAGCCCTGGCCTCCAAACGATCCTTAAATTCCTGCGCGCGCTTTTCGTCGCGTTGGAGAGTAAGGTGGGGCCTTTGACTCATCGCGTCTTTCAATTTTGTTTCGTCGACAAACAAGCGCACAGTGGATGGCATGCCAACTTGCTCGCAGTTGGGAGGAAAGCCTCTTTGCGCCAGTGCTACCTGTTTTCGATCCGATTCCTGTGGCTTGCCAGTCGCGCTCATGACTTCCACGAGCGCTCTCTCGCTGAGTCGGACGGTTGTGTCAGCAAACCGCACAAAGCGTGCCATTCTTTGTTGTCCAGCTCGACTTTCTTTCCGTCTCTGTCATGTATATCTGTCGGCACTGGTGTCCTGCCTTCTTCCAGGCACGTAGACATTTGGTCACAGCTTGGCCCTTTGACTACGAACTTTTCCCCGTCGACGGTGCGCCATTGGTCGTAAGTCAGGAGTATAACATGAGCGACATTATCGCCCATAATCAAGCTCAAGGTTTTTAGGAACCTAGACACGTTTTGGAAAGACTTTCTGTTCTTCCATTTCCTTCCTGTACACCGAAGGTTTGTTCTCCAACGGGTTTCATACATTTCCCATACAACACCGTCAAGTATCAAGGTAATACTTTTTCGAGATGCGTAAAGCTGTGAAATATTCTCACGCACAGACGCGGTGCCGAGTGCGCCTTGCTGCCAAAAAAAATCCACGCTTTCGTTCAATACCTTAATCATCTCGGAATATGCAGGGATCGGGTCGAGTGGGTCAGTCAGATAGAAAGTAGACTCCGGACGCGTAAATCCGTGTGCAAGCTGTCTTTCCGTCGCGCGATAGGCAGTGTTGATTTCATCGTCCGGACTTCGATGCATGTACATGGCGCAATCACCAAACGGATTGACCAAGGATTGACCCATCTGTAGGTGAGATAAGGTTTTGTCGTATAGCTTGCTCCTCACGCAGTATACGTTCTCACAATCATGCGAACCCTGTGCCTGTAGCGTCTTGACGTGTAGCACGCTCTTACAGTACATGCCAACCTTGTCTGTATTATTTACCAGAAGTAAGTACTCGTTAAAGGGCTCGTGCTTTGCGTACTTCGCTTTCAGCTTGTCTCCTTCTTCGGTACCCTCCAAAACAGCACCGTTTTCTCCTTCGAGTAGCAGCTCTTCTGCATTGGGAAACAGTGCGCAGGCTAGACCACGTGTCACGTCTATGTCGGCCGGATAGATGTGATGTGGTTGAACACACTTCCTCACGCTTTCGAGAACAGTGAGGAAATCTGAGAAAGAACGATCATGGTCCTTGGGGATCCCTGAAACGGGATATGTACACGTAATTTGGCGAAATTTTTCCAGAGGGTACTTTTTTCCCCCAGATTCCCCCTGGCTTTGATTCGGATGCCGACTTTTTCTAACTTTTCGTATCTCTCCAATTTGAGGTAGGCTTCCTCAAATCGGTGCTGCAAAATAGTAGCAGCGCGCTTGAGCCGGTCCCAAGCTTTTCCTGATTGCATTCCCGAGAGCAAAAATGAAAAGTGGCACCATCCGGGAAGACCTCCTTGGTGACCAGCTGCTGCCAGCGGGTGATCTCCGGTCCGAAGCGCTGGCAATGGCCGTTCCACGACCAATCAAACTCCTTCCACTCGGTTTCTGTAAAGACAAGCAAGAGTTGCAGCAGCAATTTGCTTCTCTTTACATCTTGCCCTTTCGAATCCTTTAGCTCCACACTTCCTTGCACTATCGGCTTCAACAAGAAAGCTTCCCTAGAATTCTCTTTGTTTTTGCGTTTTGGTGGCGAAAGGGTAAAGAAAAAACTCCTTTCTTCAGCTGCAGCAGCTGCAGCTACCACAACCCCACGCGGCGCAGGCGTGAAGACACATGAAGCCTCCAAAGCAGCTGGCTTCGGCGCAGGAACGCTCATCGGCGCATGTTTGGACACAGCCCACGACTGCGAGGCATCTGGCTCCGCTGGCTGGCACTTGGCCGACGCACGCCAGATACCAAGATACCAGCCCATGCAATTCAGCATCCATACGTGTCTGCTGCCTGCGCCATGCATAGTGGCACCGCGCGAAATTTCACTGATCTGCCCACTTGACGTGTGGATGGTCAGCGCGAAAATAGCTGGGTCAAAAGCTAAGAACCCAGGCCAGCTCTACTTCAAATGCGACGGCTGCGGTTTCTTTTTGTTCAAAAAAGACTTGCGCGAAGCGTGCGAAAACGCTTGCCATTGCCCCAAGCCCCGGGCCGCAAGGTTGCTTCCGGACCTCGAATGTGCACCTTCCGACCTTCCTGTTGCAGCGAAGGTCAAATGTTCCATCCTGGTTCCAATAAACGTGCGCGGCCCGGGGCTTGGGGCAACTGCAAGGGTCTTTGCACGCTACGCGCAAGTCTTTTTTGAACAAAAAGAAATCGCAGCGCATGCACCTGAAGTAGAGCAGGCCTGGGTTCTTAGCCTTTGGCCCAGCTCTTTTTGCGCTCAGTTTACGATTGCAATGACACCTAAGGTGGTTTGCGTCGACTGAATTTCGGCGCTGCTGCTGCTCGGATCGAGAAGCAGTCTTGCTCGTCGCAGACTCGGAAGACGTCCCGCTCACGGAGCCTGTCGCGGACTGCGAAGCCGTCCCGCTCACGGAGCTCGTCGCGGACTGAGAAGCCGTCCCGCTCACCCGTGATTCGTCTAAATCCAAGACATATTAATCGTGATGAGATCCCAAACGGATGGTTGGGGAAGGAGAGGAAAGATTTGGAGGGGAATGCGTGATTAGAGGAGGGCTGCGCACGGCCCGAGCAGCTATTGTAATTTTATTATTTAGAGTAAAGTACAAGCTACCTCGATTTCTTTGCTCCGTAATATTGTCTGTCGCCTTCGCTGCTGTCTGTGGCACCTGTGCATAAGTACAGAGACAGGCATAATTGCTGAGCACTTGAAGATTTTGCACAAAAGCGAAAGTAGACAGTGTGATGTACCAAGCCCAAATGCTGGCCAGATGTCTCCAGCGCACCGAACGTGCGAGCGCGATAAGGTACCGCTGTGCTAAAGCAGCCGCCGTCAGTTTTTGTTTGTGCTGGTTCTACGCCTGAAGAAGGTGGTTCCTTTCGCTTGCGAGGATTTCTGGCACAGCTGCTTTCCACGCCACTGAGAGGGGCTAGCGATGCAGTAGTTGCAGACACCGTCTGTGCAACCAAGCAGACACACGCGTAAGTAACGAAAACGACAGAGCACACAGACAACGGACCTCGGATGTCGTGGTAGGCTGTGCGCGACCAAATACCAGGTACACGTTCTTTTTCTCTGATTCATTGTCCGCTTGATTAGTTCGATTCACACGGAGGTCGTCCACAGAAAACCACGTTCCTGTAGTCCTAGCGCGAACCTGCACACACAAAGCCAGGCACAGATTAAGTTTTCCACCGCACGCGCACCCAAACAGCCTAGCGATATTCATGAAATTGTGCGTGAGTAAATGAGGACCTTGGCAGTGTAATGGCCACTGCCGGCCGAGTCACCATGGTGAATGACCTTGGCACATATATCAAGCCAAACACCACCAAGCTTGATTCTTTCGGGAATCGACACTGGCGTCATGTTTTTGATTGTAACACTGCCCTCAGCGCTATATCTTTTCAACTGGAAGCCCAGCAATTATTCTGGAGGTTTGGGTGGCATGTTCGCTGCTGCAGTGCCCGCCACAACGCACACTTACAAGCTCCGGCCTGCAGTATTCCGCAAGGCAAGCTTCCAAGCTGGTTTCATCAGCTCCCTGCGAGGTGACGATCGGCAATTCGATCATTTCATGCTGGAATTCTGCTTCCGGGCGTGCAAGCTCTGGACATTGCTCGTTGGCGCAGGTTGTGGTGATGCCAACCTTGAAATGACCAAATAGTGGGCGTAAATCCGGGTAGAGGTGAAAAATTTGGCAAAGCTTCGTGGGGGTCCTGTTGCCTTTTTGGGTTCAAAGCTTGGTACCGCTGGGGGTGCTGTTGCTGCAGCGCCAGCAGCTCTTCAAGCCAGCTGGAATGGCAATGTGTAATTGATGCAGCATCAGGCTCTCCATTGTATAACTTGCCTAGGAGCCTGATTAACGGACGCTGCGATTCTGTAGGAGGGGCACTGCATAATCGTCACGAGACTCTGCACCAACACGTTCACCCAGCAGTTACTTTATAAACATTGTTCAAGCCACTCGGTTCAGGCAGCGTCGATGTCTTTGGCAGGCGACACGCCGCCCGGATTTCAAGGGACTGAGTCATTGTTGCAGGCGGACGCGGTGGGCTTGCAGTACGGAGTCGCTTTGTCATTCCCTCTCTCTTTCCACATGTATCAGCAGGGTGTTTTCTTTGCAGTGGAGGTCCCGCCCGACTGCTACCTACCCTATCGCTACCTTTCACGATATCGGCATAACTTCTCTGCGCCATGTTCGACGCGGCCGCTGGTCAAAGCAAGCAAGCAGGGCTGTGTGTATAATATCAGCAGAACAGATCTGTAGTACTGCCCGGTTTCTTACCCGCAAATCAGATTGTTCCCCATTCCCAATCCTTTAAGTTAACACACTTGCAATGCAAACCCTTCTCCCCCAACCCCTTTTCCTCGTCTGCTAGCGAGATAGGAATTACTTGAATCTCTGGTTGCTTTTTAATTTTTTTGTCCTCCCTTCCCCATCCTCTTGCTCTTTTCATTCCTCTCTTTATCTCTTCATCTCTCTCTCTCTCTTTCTCTCTCTCTCTCTCTCTCTCTCTCTCTCTCCCTTCCTCCCTCTCGGTGCATGTGTCGGCACATGGCTGTGCGTGCAGCGGTGCGTGAGCAGGGCTGGCAGAAATTGTATGGAGCAGAGTCGAGTAGGGTGTATGTGAGCAGGGGTGCATATGAAATAAGCAGGGTCGGAGGAAGGATGTGTGTGCATGCAGGATTGTGAGAGCGGGTCGGCGGAAGGGTTCGTACGCGGGATTGGGTGAGCAAGGTCGAGGTAGGGGTGCATACAGGGGTGTAAGAGCGGGTCGGCCGGAAGGGTCCGTATGTGGGATTCGTTGAGCAAGGTAGATGAACGTGTGTAATGTGTGTGCTATCCAGCGGGTCCATGCGGCAGTGGTGGCAGGAAGGGTGCGTATGCAGAGTTGGCGGAGGGGTGTGTGCGTGTAGGGGTCTCCGTACACTCAGTCTTGCATGTCTCGGCATCCCTACTTCTCTCGCTAGCTGGTACAAACCCCCCTCCCTTTCCTCCCACCCATATTGACTGTGTAAATCGTCATTGGGAGATGAGAAGCTTACCGATTGGAAAGGCTGCTTTGCTTTCTGCACTTTCCTTATATTCGGCGGTTTTATCAGACCCACCGCGTAGGTACAAGCTACTGGCAATGGTACTTTTGTTGCAAAGTTCGTAGTCGATAATATTATCTGTCAGAGTACGCCGAGCCTAAGCAAGGAAACATAGAAAAGTCAAAAGTTAGGAAAGTCGGGAGAAAGAAGAAGAAGAAGAAGAAGAGGAGGAGAAGAAGGAGGAGGAGGGAAAAGAAGAGAGAGGAGGATCATAGACTAGCTAGGTGAGGGATGTAACCATTCAGGTAGGCAGGTAAGTAGGCAGGTAGGAAGGTAGGCAGGTAGGTAGGTAGCCAGGCTGGTAGGTTGACGTTGGTAGATAGGAGGTTGGTAGCTAGGTAGGTAGGCAGGTTAGTTGGTAGCTAGGTAGATATGTAGGTTGGTATGATGTAATTATAAGTAGGTAGGTAGGTAGATAAATAGGTAGGTAGCTAGGTAGGAAGGTAGGAGGTAGGAAGATAGGTAGATACGTACGTAGGTAGGAAGGAAGGAGGTAGCAAGGTAGATGTTTGTTGGTTGGTAGCTTTAGCTAGGTAGGTAGGTTGGTAGCTAGGTAGGTGGTACTACTGGGTTGGTAGATAGGTAGATAAGTAAGTCGGTTAGTAGCTAGGTAGGTAGGTCGGTTTGTTGGTAGGCAGGCAGGCAGATAGTTAGCTATAGGTAGGCAGGTAGGTAGGTAGAGATAGATAGATAGATAGATAGATAGATAGATAGATAGATAGATATGCAGACAAGCAGAAAGAAATATAATAGAAGTAGGTCGCATGTACTTGCAGCTCTAGCAGATGAACCTTGTTTGCGATCGAAGGAATATCTCGCACGTCAGCTATACGGACCAAGGTAGACATGGTATACATATTTGTATATAATAATATCTATTTATTATAGAGAAGGGATACAAACACAAAAGACACACCAACCCACCCGCCCTCGACCCCTCCCCCGCCGCCCCACCCCCTTCCCCCCAACCGCCCCACGCCCCTCCCCGTCCTCCGAAGGAAGTCAAGAAATGAAATGCAGGTGTGAAAGGTGTGGCAGAGCTGAGGCTTATCATGTGGAAAGCATTGGGCAAACGCGGAAGGCGCCAGGTCTTACCACCACCGCCTGCACCCCTCCAGTTCGTCTGTTGAGATCACTGGTCCCAGCCATCTCTCGAGACTCGCGTGTTCGTCTGTTGAGGTCGCTTATGCAAGCAGCCTCTCGGGACTCACGTACAGGCAAATGCAATGGCAGGGGCTCGATCTGCGCTGGCCCTTGAGCAGTGGAGCAGTGGGGCAGTGGAGCAGTTAACAATTGCAAGCTTTGAGATATACAGAGTACAGGTCTCTTTTGTCTGCTAATATAGCGGGGGCTGATCGCCCGTTGTCTCCCCTCCTGCTCCTTCTCCCTCCCCTATTCATTCCCTTCCTCAACACACGCACCTCCTCCCTCCCATATTCCTCAACACACGCACATAGGCGCATACACGCACACAGGCGCGCGCGCGCGCACACACACACACACACATACATGCCTGTATCTGTCTGTCTCGTTGTTTTTGATGCAGCTCTGGAAAGGGGATGCAGGCTGCCTACCTACGTTGCGTGCGCCCGTCTGCCAGTGCGGGGTGGCAGCGTAGTGCAGTGTGTCGGTGCGAGGGGTGGTGCGTGTGTGTCAGAGCACACACACACTGCACAGACATACACGCAACACAATCGACTTATTCAAAACGTATACCGCAAAATAAAGCTTGCGGCCTTTTTTCTCTCTGCTACCTGATGAAGAGGGGCCGTCCTGGTCCATGGTAAAAGTTTGCGGGAATGAAAGATCCACGCTTCCTCTTGGAAAAGCTATATACACAGAGATGCAGCAGGATGGCAGGATGCGGCGGGTGCGTGGCCGGCAAAAATTTTGTTTAAACTTTCCTTACTACATGCATGTAAGCGAGAGGATTAGAGGATATGCTTGGTCGCTGTCCTGTACTGAAAAGGAGCGCGAAGAAGAGGAGACAGTGCAGTGCCTGACAGGCCTGGGTGCCATGTACAAAAGTGAAGTAGCTGCGGCGGCGCAGTTCGAAGGGGGCCTGCAGCAGAGCGGGAGTCTAACAGAGGCAAAGCGGGCTGCCTCTGCGGCCCTATGAGCCAAAAGAAAAGGCGCAGGAGGTAGCGGGGCTGCGTGCCCAGCCGAATGAATCGGAGCCGTTAGCTCGTTGGCACACTGGCAGGCAGCGGGCTCTGGAATCGGTACACTGGGCCCCCGCGCACGGCTTGCGGCGGACGCTTTCTCTCCCCGGCGGTGGAAGTCCCCGGATGACCAGACAGGCCCCCGGGCGCACCCCTCACTGCCATCTGGTGCTACACGGGCCGCCCCGCTATCACTGCTTCATCGAGGGGACCAAAAAGTGTCATAAATAGGTATGCTCCCCAAAAACCGTTTCGTACGAACCCGACCGGTCCGAATCAGTTCATGTTTGCATTTCACGTGAATTTGGAATCAAGTTTCGGAAGGTAAGGATACGTTGGAAACTGACTAGATTTGGTTAAAAAATAATAGGTGGATGAGGTATTAAATTTCCGTGAAAGTTGATCATCTGATTTGTAAAAGGTGCGAAATCAGAATAAATCAGTTGCCGCCCGACATGAATGTTAATTTGAGTCAGTTAAGTTGTTCAAATCATTAAAAGTATAAATAAATAAATGTTCACACTCACTACTAGTTGTTATTAATATTATAAATTAATTAATCGCACCATAGAGTGAGTCATGAGCTCGAGGATTGCGGTGCTTACTTCTCACGACTTCAGTCGCTCCTCGCGTGTTGAATTTCGACTTTTGTGATGATATTAAGTTTTTATCATCAATCAAGACCGGTCCACACTGATTATTTTTTTGGGTATATAAGGAATTTGGCTTGGAGTGTTTTTTTTTTAATACTTTATGTAATTTTTGTGAAATTATCACAACTGCTGCTAAAAATATTATTCACTTAATACAATGTGAACTTGAAAATCGTTAGTACACAAAGATGTGTCATCTAGACCGTTTCTAAATGAATAGAATTCACGTGAGTTGAATAAATTTTAAAAAATAATAAGCAATTTTTCTGCCCGAAATGAACACATTCACGATTCTGACTTAAAAGTGAATTCACTTGAAATCGTGATGTATGTATTCGAACTTTTCGTCACAGTGAAATTGTAATGTATTAATATGTATTCGAACTTTTCTTGCGATTGGTCTTGATAGTATTATCCATTTTCATGATTCTGCTTCTCACAGGACATGACAGAAGGATGTTGATGCAAGTTGTCATTACTACTTGAATATAAATCGCAACTAAGCGTGGCCAACGCTGAGCAGGGCGGTGACGGTTAGAAGGAACAGTAGTGCCGCCACCGTCCCTCCTCTCGCCGCGTGGAGAGTTTCGTCTTAGCATGCACGTTGCGCAGCTGGGAGGCCAGCTGAGATTCTGCCACTGTCACCGCGCCCCTGCACTCCAACCACTCAGGCACCATGCGTGGCGGTGAGTTTATTCATTAACAATGCGCTATCCGACGCCACCGTGCCGCTGCGTTCAACTAGTGTACATGTCCAAATTTATATAGGCGGGAAGGGTGCGTTCAGGAAGACAAATGAACCTGAATCAGATGCTGATACTTGTTTTAACAAAAATTTTCTTATCCAACTAGTATCACCTGCCTACTCTTTTTTTTTAGATGAGAAATTCAGTTAATCATAAATGAATTGAATAATTCGTAATGATAAGTTTAAGTATACTATATTAATACTTGAGCTGGCGGGTTCAATTGCACTCACTGAATCACTCACCATTGTATTTTTTTACGTGTCTCTGAGCCTGAGTTTAAGCAATATTTTTATGATATCTTTATTTTGAGCGGCCTGATTTCATTAATTAGTTTCATATCCATCATCCCTCATAGGAAGCTCAATGTCAGCTCCGTCTCATACTTTTTGAGTAAGTACATACAAACAGGAAAGTTCATTCATGAACTTGAAAACACCAACTCCCCCTGGGGCCCCTCGAAAAATAACTTTTTAGATTTTGCTTTGCGATGATTTCTGAGCGCTAGCGGAAGACGAAACCGATCTCCTCGGTTTATAATGCCAGCCAAACGAAGTTCATCGCAGACAAGTTTAGGATCTATTAACGCCACGTCGATCAGCTCCTTGGCTCCAAAATCAGCGCTTACAAGAGGCTCCGTGTATTTTTCTAACTTCAAATCACCTAAAAGTTTGACTAGATCCTCTGGCTCCATAGAGCGTTCCACGAAGTTAAGAGCAACATCCATGCCCAGGTTCTCATTATGGATGCGATCTGAAAGCATTTCCCCCCGAATTACTTCGCTCTTCTTTTTGCTAGCATGGTGAGCCTCGTAGCAAGGGAATGTATCATACACCAGGTGTAATACAATTGATAAGCCTAAGATGACAACAGCAATTATAAGTATTGAAGAACTGATTTGATAAGATACAGCTGTAGATAACTCGCACGCACCTCCAACAAAACTCCACGGTACAAGCCCTTCAAAAGGCTCGTTCCATTCAGTCATAGTCTTAGTAGTATTTGAATACTCTTGAGATGTCGCCTTGTAATATCCATAAAATCCTTTTCCAAGAGAAGGTTTTACCTTGTAACGTGGAAACGCTAAACAGATAGCGTAATTAGTTGTTTTGACAACATTAGCAAGACCGATAAAGAAACACACGAAAGCGGATAAAATAATCCAACGAAAAAAGAAAAACCAAAGACGAAAATAGGCCGGGTCCTGCCGAGCTCCACTGAAAGCCAGACTTACAACCGACAACGAAGAAATAAATACTGAAAGCATCAGAAACCGATATGTCCAAGTAGCCTTTGCCAGGAATTCCAAGCTCATGAGAAATGGTTGATCATACCATGTCGATATGTTCTCCAGTGGTGTGGTAGCAACATGGCGGGCATCTGCTTCTAAAAGATCGGAGTGACTGAATGTACTGGTAGCGAGTTGTAAACTGAAAGCCAACATCAGTGTGGACACAATCAAAAGTGTTTCCAATAATAATTGGACGTCTTCGATAGATGGCTCAATTGTTAGTGTTTGACTGACTCTGCTGAGGAACTTCCCACATCTGGATCGCTTTTACAGGAAAAATCATATATCCTCCTGTAGAAGTAGTAGTAGTAGTAGTAGTAGTAGTAGTAGTAGTAGTAGTAGCAGTTGTAGTAGTAGTAGTTGTAGTAGTTGTAGTAGTAGTAGAAGCAGTTAGTAGCAATAGTTGTGGTAGTAAGCAAGCGAGAAAGCAAGCAGGCAAGCAGCAAAGCAAACGAGAAAGAAACAAGCAGGCAAGCAAGCAAGCAAGCAAGCAAGCAAACAATAAAAATACTACAAAGCAAGCAAGCAAGCATGCAAACAAACTACCATCAAGCAAGGAAGCAGGCAAGCAAAGCGTCAAGTAAGCAAGCAGGCAATATGCAAGCAGCAAAGCAAGCAAGCAAACAATACAAAGAAGTAGGCAGGAAAGCAAGCAAGCAGCCAAGCAAGAAAGACGGAAGGCAAGCAAACAAGCAAACAAGCAGATACAACAAACATCAGCTCCCGAAGCCAGATGTAAGGGTGGTGATAAGGCCTGACAAAACTCGGCCGGTTTCGGCCACCAATTAAGCTCCCGATACTTGCGGCTTCTCACCCAAACAGCCGCTTTTACGGTAGCTTTGCCTCAAGTTTTGGACTTGGCTTTCCCTTGCCCTTTATCTCTATGACACAGTACAACCTACATTTTCAACAAAAAAAAAAAAACACACACACACACACATTTACTATTGTTACATAGTTTTCTGTACAATTTTTCCATAATTTGGAGCTTAGTCCTTGAAAAAATAACCTAGGAACTACAAAAAGATTCACACACAATCATGTTTGCGAAAATTCATACTCATTATGTTTTTCCTTCCGACCTTCTCTCCCTAATTCCTTCCTCTCTCTCTCCAACATACACACACATAAACACAAAAATACACAATAAATACATCCACATTCATACACACACACACAGACAGACAGACAGACAGACACACACACACACAAACAGAGCTTTGTCTCTCTTCTCTCTCTATGTATGTATATGTATGTATTATGTATGTATGTATTTATGTATGTATGTATGTGCATGTATGTATGTATGTATGCATGTATGTCTGTCTGTATATCTGTATGTCTGTATGTATACGTATGTGTGTGTGTGTCTGCCTGTCTGTTGTCTCTATGTCTGTATGTATGTCTGTATATATGTGTGTATGCGTATGTGTGTGTATTTTTGTCTGTGTCTGCCTGTCTGTCTGTATGTGTGTCAGTGAAATGCACAAAAAGTATGAAAAATTACATGTATGTGCAAAAACTGTGTCGGCCGGTCCGTTTCAGAATCCATTACCATTTTCACCTGGAAATTGTAAGTATTACTAAATATTAAAATTTTAACTAACTTGTTTATACATCTCGACAGTAAGCAAACCTAGCCTAGGATCCGGCGCGATATTAATAAGCTGACATTTGCTATATAGCAATAGCTGAAAGTTAGAGGCATGGGCGGCTGCCAGCAAAATTTGCTTTTGGAAAAAGAAAGATGACTAGCAAAGCTATGCGTATGTTATGTGTAATATGATGGTAAGCCTGAGTGATGGGGGGGGGGGGGATTCCAAGAGAGCCAGAAGGGGGGGGGGGGAGGGGCGAGAGAGAAAGGCTGTTGCAAAATCAGTCAGGCAGGCAGTTAGGTACTCTGCAGATGGCAAAAATATGGAAAGGTCACCTACATATGTTGAGAAGTGTGTTTCCATCTTTGGATCATGCTGCTTAGTCGTCTTGCACTGAGCTCAAGCAATGGGTAAAGCAGGCGGGGAGGAAGGACGCTGACACTCATCAGAAATCACGTGAAGAAGTCGTTGCCTGAATTGCAAGAGATTCTCGATCGAATCATAAAGGTAGTGGAACAACATATAATGATCGTTATTACCTATCTTTCCACAACCTTTATGATTCGATCCAGGATCTCCTGCGCGTGCGTACTCGAGTAGCTTCAATCTAACTTCTTCGAAATATTTTTTTTCTTGCGTCGAAAACAGTGGCAGCATATCCTCGCTGTCATAATCGATTCCCTGACGAAGAGGTTGGTACCCAAATAGGTACAGGACGCGAAATACGTCTGTGTCTTGTACGGAGACATCTCTTTCCGGTGGGATTTCCGAACATTCGGGCTGGAGTTGCCCACGCGCGGTATCGTGGCGGGGGTGGCGAACATGGCGCGTGGCGCTAGCACCATGCTGACCTCCAGGGTCGCAGTCGTTGTGCTCCTTCGCCAAATGCTCCTTGAATGAAGCGAGCCGTTCCCGCCGCGTGTGGAACATTTTCCCGGAACCGGGGATACGAACGGGCAATTCGATGGATGAGTATCCCTCAGCGACATCGTGGCTGCTGCCGCAAGCTTCGCGAGTACTACGAATAGTTGCAGTAGTAGTGGTAGTAGTAGTAGTAGTAGTAGTAGTAGTAGTAGTAGTAGTAGTAGCAGAAGTAGTAGCAGTAGTAGTAGTAGTAGTAGAGGAGGAGGAGGAGCAGAAATTGCAGTAGTAGTACTAGTAGTTGTTTCGGCAGTAGTAGTAGTAGTGGTAGTAGTAACCTTGAGAGTGAGACTGCTGTCGGGTGCGAGTACGGCCATGCCGATATTGACAGCCGTCGTCTCATCGCTGTGAACCTCCCCAACTCTACTGATTGCCTTGATCACTGCCGAGACATCGCTTTGATCACTAGTCCTTGTCGGTAATGTAAGACATGTGGGACCCAATATTGCTTCTGCAGAGTGTGGGGTAAGCTCATTGCTTCCAACAACGCCATCGACTTCCTTGCAGTCTGCAGACACTCCGACTTCTACACAGAAAAACAAGACAAAATCATTCCCACCAAGGACGACGACGGAGTCCGAGACATGGTATTATTGTTTTACAAGAAAGGAAGCCCACTTGCATTCGAAAAAAAAGAAAACAATACAGTACACCAACCAACAAAATATTTACAGGTGGAGGTACACACTCCTGCGTTTTCTACGCCCTATCGCTCAAGCGCAACTTCGCAACTCTCACACACGCTCTCTCTCTCTCTCTCTCTCTCTCTCTCTCGCACAAACGTATGCATGTCATGTGTATGCATGAATGCATGTTGTCTTTGTGCAAGCACCCCAATCAGAGAATACTTGCATCTGAGTTGCAAGATGTATGCACGCATGCACGCAGCGTGCATGTATGTACGCATGCACATGTATGTACATATGTTCGTATGTAGTATGCATGTATCATACACGCATGTATGTAATGTATGTATGTACATATGTATGTATGTACATGTGTATGTATGTACATATGTATGTATGTACATAATTATATGTATGTACGTATGTATGTACATATGTATGTATGCATGTATGTATGTATGTCTGTACATGTGTATGTATGTATATTATATGTATGTGCGCATGTATGTATGTGTGCATGTATATATGTGTGCATGCATGTATGCATGTATGTATGTATGTATGTATGTATGTGTTTATATATGTATGTACGTATGTAAGTTTTTTGCGCACGTCTCAGACACATATGCATGGACTTGTACAAGCACATGCATTCACAAAAAGTATGCAACCACCAAAGGGTTATGAGTTGGCGTCACAGTTTAACGCCTTGAGGCCATTGGGCTGAATAATAATAATAATAATAATAATAATAATAATAATAATAATAATAATAATAATAATAATAATACTATATCTGAGGCGTACTGATGCAGCTAATGGCATATCCTCAACGGACATAAGCCTCCAATACCCTTGTTCGAGGTCCTCCACCCCCCCGTGTCAGTCTCTCGCCTGATGATCGGGGCCACCGATGGAGCTCCTGAGGGCAAGACTGCACTAAGCCGAGGTTATTCCGCAGTCCCAGCAACCTCTTGCAAGACGTCACCGAATGTGCAAGTGCATACACCAAGCGCGGTTGCTAGAGCTGCCTCGAAACACCACCCATAACAATCTGGTGTCTGCTGGGTCCTGGGCTATCAACCAGCATATGCGGAATTAAGATCTTTTACGCGCGCAACGACCCTCCTCCCCAGCATCTACCACCAAAGGGTTATGAGTTGGCGTCACAGTTTAACGCCTTGAGGCCATTGGGCTGGAACTCTGTTTAGCAAGTGTGACTAGGTTTTTTCATCGGGATTTCCCTCAAATATGTCACAGTCAACACTCCAAGGCAGATTTACTATATCTGAGGCGTACTGATGCAGCTAATGGCATATCCTCAACGGACATAAACATCCAATACCCTTGTTCGAGGTCCTCCACCCCCCCGTATCAGTCTCTCGCCTGATGATCGGGGCCACCGATGGAGCTCCTGAGGGCAAGACTGCACTAAGCCGATGTTATTCCGCAGTCCCAGCAACCTCTTGCAAGACGTCATCGAATGTGCAAGTGCATACACCAAGCGCGGTTGCTAGAACTGCCTCAATAATCATAATAATAATAATAATAATAATAATAATAATAATAATAATAATAATAATAATAATAATAATAATAATAATAATAATAATAATAATAATAATATTTAATAAAAGAAAAACATTAATGCAGGCAGGCAGCAAATACCTTAGTAATCTTGTACCGGAACCTGGGATCGTCCTAGCAAGCATTAATTAATGAAAAGTAATGCTATTACAAAACAAATGGAAATGTTTGAAAAAACAATCATTTCTTCACACTGTTTCTTTCTTTGCAGACTTGTCCTGTTTCTCAGCGTAAGTATTAGATATTTTTGATTTGATTGTGTATGTTGATCAGACAAGTATTTTTATGTACCAGCTTTTCTTTTCTGATCTGAATGTACTTCTCTTTCTGTTGGTTCGAAAGTGCGCCCCATTCTCCCTTTACCATGGCTGATCAAAACATAAAATTAAATTCAAGCGAACTAACTGTAAAACCGGAACTGAACATAAGTATTTAAACAGACAAAACTTACAAGCGCTTAATCCTTTTTTCTTTTCCTGCAAAAATATATACACAATATTGCATGTAATCATGACGATATATAGAACGAAAAGAAATTACCTCTCCAAGATATGCTCTATAAACCATTTGGTTTGCTGATTCTTGCTTCATTTGTTTTTGAGAGGTTTCCCTAGACCTGCCTCAATATTTCACAAGAAATAAATAAATAAATAAAAAAGAAAACAAAACTAAATTAGATTTATACTATCTTCCTCTTGCTGATTCTTGTAAGCTGTTTGGACCATCCCTTGAAGAATTTTCATCGCTGGAATCAAGTGGCTTCTAATATCATCTAAGAGTGAAACGGGGGGAGGGAGGGGGGGTGGGGTGGGGTGTGATTATGTGTAATTAGATAAAACTGAAGTAAACGCTGCTGCCAGACAAATCAGATGATCTAGAGGCAGACTCAATCAGCTTCGTCAGCTCTTTATCTAAAAATGTGTAATACAGTTTGATTTTGCACAAGAAAATCATGAAAACCTTGGGATGAAAAATCATTGTTCTCCTCACGACTTCGCTTCATGTGCAACCTAAAATAACAATAATAATAATAATAATAATAATAATAGTGCTTCTCTGTCAATGGCTGATGCATTTCTGCACATGCGCCTCCATCGTCTCACCCGTGAGGGGAGTACGAAGAATTGACGATAAGCTCTAATGACACCCCCGCAAGGGCAGTTCCAACACTTCCAGACGGGCCGGTATGTTCAATGAAAATACTGATCCAGACGGATCGGTATGTTCAATGAAAATACTGGTGGCACCGACGGGAATCGAACTGGCGACAGGGCCCAGATGGTAGAACTTGACCACTGGGCTATCACGGTGTCCAATAATAATAATAATAATAATAATAATAATAATAATAATACTATATCTGAGGCGTACTGATGCAGCTAATGACATATCCTCAACAGACATAAGCCTCCAATACCCTTGTTCGAGGTCCTCCACCCCCCGTGTCAGTCTCTCGCCTGATGATCGGGGCCACCGATGGAGCTCCTGAGGGCAAGACTGCACTAAGCCGAGGTTATTCCGCAGTCACAGCAACCTCTTGCAAGACGTCACCGAATGTGCAAGTGCATACACCAAGCGCGGTTGCTAGAGCTGCCTCGAAACCCCACCCATAACAATCTGGTGTCTGCTGGGTCCTGGGCTATCAACCAGCATATGCGGAGTTTAAGATCTTTTACGCGCGCAACGACCCTCCTCCCCAGCATCTACCGCCAAAGGGTTATGAGTTGGCGTCACAGTTTAACGCCTTGAGGCCATTGGGCTGGAACTCTGTTTAGCAAGTGTGACTAGGTTTT
The DNA here is from genome assembly GCA_019918135.1 of Paulinella micropora. NCBI lineage: Eukaryota > Cercozoa > Imbricatea > Euglyphida > Paulinellidae > Paulinella > Paulinella micropora. Next base: position 45,977 of record WBZZ01006986.1, on the reverse strand, counting down.
TTCATCGGGATTTCCCTCAAATATGTCACAGTCAACACTCCAAGGCAGATTTACTACATCTGAGGCGTACTGATGCAGCTAATGGCGTATCCTCAACGGACATAAGCATCCAATACCCTTGTTCGAGGTCCTCCACCCCCCCGTGTCAGTCTCTCGCCTGATGATCGGGGCCACCGATGGAGCTCCTGAGGGCAAGACTGCACTAAGCAGAGGTTATTCCGCAGTCCCAGCAACCTCTTGCAAGACGTCACCGAATGTGCAAGTGCATACACCAAGCGCTGTTGCTAGAGCTGCCTCGAAACCCCACCCATAACAATCTGGTGTCTGCTGGGTCCTGGGCTATCAACCAGCATATGCGGAGTTTAAGATCTTTTACGCGCGCAACGACCCTCCTCCCCAGCATCTACCACCAAAGGGTTATGAGTTGGCGTCACAGTTTAACGCCTTGAGGCCATTGGGCTGGAACTCTGTTTAGCAAGTGTGACTAGGTTTTTTCATCGGGATTTCCCTCAAATATGTCACAGTCAACACTCCAAGGAATAATAATAATAATAATAATAATAATAGTGCTTCTCTGTCAATGGCTGATGCAAATTTGCACATGCGCAATCGTCTCACCCGTGAGGGGAGTACGAAGAATTGACGATAGGCTCTAATGACACCCCCGCAAGGGCAGTTGCAACACTTCCAGACGGACCGGTATGTTCAATGAAAATACTGGTGGCACCGACGGGAATCGAACTGGCGACAGGGCCCAGATGTAGAACTTGACCACTGGGCTATCACTGTGTCCATAATAATAATAATAATAATAATAATAATAATAATAATAATAATAATAATAATAATAATAATAATAATAATAATAATAATAATAATGATAATAGTACTAGTGTCAGGTCATAACTCCTCCAACCCCCCTTTGCTTGCCAGTCTCTGGACTGGTAAGCAAGGCCACATATAGAGCTACTGAGAGCAAGACCGCAGCTAAGCAGATGTGCCGAATGTGCAAGTGCATACACCAAGCATGGCATGGCGGCTAGAACTGCCTCAAAACTCCATCCAGAATAATTTGGCTGATAATGATAATGATAATGATAATCATAATGATGATGATAATAACAATAATAATAATAATAATAATAATAATAATAATAATAATAATAGTGATAACGATAACGATAATGATGATGATAATAATAATAATAATAATAATAATAATAATAATAATAATAATAATAATAATGATAATAATAATAATAATGATAATAATGATGATGATGATAATAATAATAATAATAATAATAATAATAACAATAATAATAATAACAATATAATAATAATAATAATAATAATAATAATAATAATGATAATAATAATAATAATAATAATAATACTAATAGTAATAATAATAATAATAATAGATTGTCATGATACATACATACATGCATACATACACATATATATGAAAATGTCTGTGTCTGTGTCTGTGCCTGTGTCCGGCGATGGTTTGGGGGGAAGGGGGAGGGGGGGGGGGTGTTGATGATGAATGATGATGATGAATAAATGATAAATGATGATATCGATGATGATGATGATGATGATGATGAGATGATGTGTCTGCGTCTGTGTCTCGGTTTCATAGTGTGTGCAGTGTGTGCAATATGTGTGTGTGTGTGTGTGTCTGTGTGGGCGTGGATGCGTGGGTGGGTGGTGCACGTGGTGGCCATGGCCATAGTTGGGGGGGGGGGGGGGGGCATATGATGATCATGATGAATTATGGATGATGATGATGATCATGAATGATGAATATTAATTATGATGAATAATAAATGATGATATAGAAACACGATGATGATGACTGATGATGATGACTGATGATATGATGACGCATATGATGCATATGATGATGATGATGATGATGATTATAATGATAATTATAAATATCGATGATGATGCGATGATGATGATGATGATGATGATGATGATGGTGATGGTGATGATGATGATGATGATGATGATGCATGATGATGCATGATGATGATGCATGATGCATGATGCATGATGCATGATGATGATGCATGATGATGATGCATGATGATGATGCATGATGATGATGCATGATGATGATGCATGATGATGATGCATGATGCGCATATGATGCATGATGATGATGATGATGATGATGATGATGCATGATGCATGAATCAATGATGATGATGATGATGATGCTGCTGATGATCATGATGATGATGATGATGCATATGATGATGATGATGATGATGATGATGATAATAATAATGATGATGATGCATGATGATGCATGATGATGATGATGATGATGATGATGATGATGATGCATGATGCATGATGATGATGCATGATGATGCGCATATGATGCATGATGCGCATATGATGCATGATGATGATGATGATGATGATGATGATGGATGATGATGATGATGATGATGATGATGATGAAGGATGGAGCAAGAAAGCGCTATCTAAGCAGCAATTTGCAAGCAAGCAAGCTAAGCAAACAAGCAAGCTTAACCGCAGCAAGCAAGCAAGAAACAAGCCAAGCAAACAAGCCAAACCGCAGGCAAGCCACCGTTTTTTTGCTCACCCCGACGTGATTTTCTTGGTCAGATGTGGATGACAATACTCATCCAGGATTTTTTGTTTCTTTCAGCCCATTCACGCCGTTATATGCCCTAAATAATCTGATAAATTTTCTGATACATCAAGGGAAAAAGAGAGGTAACAGGTGGACAGACAACCTTGCCCCCACTCTCATACTCTCGAAGAGAGTTCGAGAAAGATCGAAAATGCTCGTGGATCGTTCATCTGTTTTGGACACAACCTACGGTGTCCAAGAAGCCAAAAGGGAAATCTGTCTTTTCAGTTGTCGAAGGTAAAAATCAGCGTATCGGTTGTTCTGCTGCTGTAGATAGTTGTACGTACATGTGTTTTGCTTTGCTGTTTTGAATGTGATTTATTTTTTCCTGTTTTTTCCTTCTTTTTTTGTAGTGCAAACAAGGCAGAGTGTGACATCTTCTTTTCAGCAGCCTGGCTCTTCTGATCTGGTAATGTCGCATATATATTTATTCTATGATCACGTGCTTCCCTCACTCCTCACCAGTGCTGAATCTCTAATGTTGTGTTTGTTTTATCTCCACAGACATCGTGGTAGGAAGCTGGTCGGTATGTTTTGTGGTTGGTTGTGAGTGCTAGTCTGTGTTTTGATATTGCCCTGTGGGTATTGTATGGTTGTAAGTAAGATTTTTCTAGCACACTGGTACAGTTTCTGTTACACATCTAATTTTCTGTTTGCGCGTTCCACAGACTTCGTGGCAGTTCTTGTATTTTCACAAGGTCGGTTGCTGTTCTTGTATTTTCGTTGTCGTAACGCACGTTCTTGTTGTTCTTGTATATAATGCATGTAACTTGTAACTGGAGCGTGGCTGCTTAAAAAGTGTTATTGCTGTGGTTGTTATTATTATTATTTAATAATTATCATATTTTCGTTGTTGTAACGCACGTTCTTGTTGTTGTTGTATATAATGCATGTAACTGGAGCGTGGCTGCTTAAAAAGTGTTATTGCTGTGGTTGTTATTTATTATTATTTTATCAATGTAGCTGTTGTTGCTGTTGTTAGTGTTTCGTTTATAAAAGTTGTGAAAATAACTGGCATGGAGCGTGGCTGCCCAAAGGAAACAAAAGAAAGACGGGTACCACTACATCTCGGCATCAGCTGCGCTCTTGCTCTTTTCTCCCCAACGACTCTGCGCACTGCACAGAGAGTTTCATAGAGGTCCAAGCACATCGTGCCCAAGGTGCAGAGGAGTGTAGCTTCTCCATAAATCTTCTACTGGCACCGCCCAGTCGGTAGGCAGAAAAAGCTAGCACTAGTGGAAATGCCACTTTGCAGCTGCGCTCTTGCTCTTTTCTCCCCAACGACTCTGCACATTGGACAGAGAATTTCATAGTGGTCCAAGCTCATTGAGCATAAGGTGCCGAGGGGTGTAGCTTCTCCATATCTCTTCTGCTGGCACCGCCCAGTCCTTAGGCAGAAAAAGCTAGCGCTAGTAGAAATGCCAGTTTGCAGCTGCGCTCTTGCTCTTTTCTCCCCAACCACTCTGCACATTGCACAGAGAGTTTCATAGAGGTTCAAGCACATCATGCCCAAGGTGCTGAGGAATGTAGCTTCTCCATAAATCTTCTGCTGGCACCGCCCAGTCGTTAGACAGAAAAAGCTAGCACTAGTAGAAATGCCACTTTGCAGCTGCGCTCTTGCTATTTTCTCCGCAACCACTCTGCACATTGCACAGAAAATTTCATAGAGGTCCAAGCACATCGAACCCAAGTTGCAGAGGGGTGTGGCTTGTCCATATATCTTCTGCTGGCACCGCCCAGTCGGCACCCAACCACTCTGTACATTGCACAGAGAACTTCATAGATGTTCAAGCACATCATGCCCAAGGTGCAGAGGGGTGTGGCTTCTCCATATATCTTCTGCTGGCACCGCCCAGTCGGTAGGCAGAAAAAGCTAGCGCTAGTAGAAATGCCACTTTGCAGCTGCGCTCTTGTACTTTGCTCCCCAACCACTCTGCACATTGCACAGAGAATTTCAAAGAGGTCCGAGCACATCGTGCCCAAGGTGCAGAAGGGTGTAGCTTCTCCATAAATCTTCTGCTGGCACCGCCCAGTCCTTAGGCAGAAAAAGCTAGCACTAGTAGAAATGCTACTTTGCAGCTGCTATTTTCTCCGCAACCACTCTGCACATTGCACAGAGAACTTCATAGAGGTTCAGGCACATCATGCCCAAGGTGCAGAGGGGTGTGGCTTCTCCATATATCCTCTGCTGGCACCGCCCAGTCGGTAGGCAGAAAAAGCTAGCGCTAGTAGAAATGCCAGTTTGCTGCTGCGCTCTTGTTCTTTTCTCCCCAACCACTCTGCACATTGCACAAAGAATTTCACAGAGTTCCGAGCACATCATGCCCAAGGTGCAGAAGGGTGTAGCTTCTCCATATCTCTTCTGCTGGCACCGCCCAGTCGGTAGGCAGAAAAAGCTAGCACTAGTAGAAATACCACTTTGCAGCTGCGGTCTTGCTCTTTTCTCCCCAACCACTCTGCACATTGCACAGAGAACTTCATAGAGGTTCAAGCACATCATGCCCAAGGTGCTGAGGAATGTAGCTTCTCCATAAATCTTCTGCTGGCACCGCCTAGTAGTTAGACAGAAAAAGCTAGCACTAGTAGAAATGCCACTTTGCAGCTGCGCTCTTGCTCTTTTCTCCACAACCACTCTGCACATTGCACAGAGAACTTCATAGAGGTCCAAGCACATCGTGCCCAAGTTGCAGAGGGGTGTGGCTTCTCCATGTCGGTAGGCAGAAAAAGCTAGCACTGGTAGAAATACCACTTTGCAGCTGCGGTCTTGCTCTTTTCTCCCCAACCACTCTGCACATTGCACAGAGAATTTCATAGAGGTCCGAGCACATCGTGCCCAAGGTGCAGAGGGGTGTAGCTTCTCCATAAATCTTCTGCTGGCACCGCCCAGTCCTTAGGCAGAAAAAGCTAGCACTAGTAGAAATACCACTTTGCAGCTGCGCTCTCGCTCTTTTCTCCACAACCACTCTGCACATTGCACAGAGAGTTTCCTGAGGATCAAGCACATCATGCCCAAGGTGCAGAGGGGTGTGGCTTCTCCATATATCTTCTGCTGGCACCGCCCAGTCGGTAGGCAGAAAAAGCTAGCGCTAGTAGAAATGCCACTTTGCAGCTGCGCTCTTGTTCTTTGCTCCCCAACCACTCTGCACATTGCACAGAGAATTTCATAGAGGTCCAAGCACATCATGCCCAAGGTGCTGAGGAATGTAGCTTCTCCATATATCTTCTGCTGGCACCGCCCAGTCGGTAGGCAGAAAAAGCTAGCACTAGTAGAAATGCCACTTTGCAGCTGCGCTCTTGCTATTTTCTCCCCAACCACTCTGCACATTGCACAGAAAACTTCATAGAGGTTCAAGCACATCGAACCCAAGTTGCAGAGGGGTGTGGCTTCTCCATATATCTTCTGCTGGCACCGCCCAGTCGGTAGGCAGAAAAAGCTAGCGCTAGTAGAAATGCCACTTTGCAGCTGCTCTCTTGCTCTTTTCTCCCCAACCACTCTGCACATTGCACAGAGAGTTTCATAGAGGTTCAAGCACATCATGCCCAAGGTGCAGAGGGGTGTAGCTTCTCCATATATCTTCTGCTGGCACCGCCCAGTCGTTAGACAGAAAAAGCTAGCATTAGCAGAAATGCCACTTTGCAGCTGCGCTCTTGCTCTTTTCTCCCCAACCACTCTGCACATTGCACAGAGAGTTTCATAGAGGTTCAGGCACATCATGCCCAAGGTGCAGAGGGGTGTAGCTTGGTGGGAAGCTAGGAGGTCGCGGCAGGTAGAGATCAAAATCGTTTAGAAGGTAGGTCGGTAAGTCGATAGGTCGGTAGGTTGGTAGGTAGTCTGTAGAGGAGTAGGTAGTTGTCAGGTCAGTAGGTGTCGGTAAGTTGGTAAGTCGGCAGTAGTAGGTGGGAGATGGTCGGTAGGTAGTAGGTGGGAGAAGGTCGGTGGTGTCTGTAGGTGGGTAGGTGATCGCTAGGTCGTTAGATCGATAGATCGGTTGTCGCTATGTTGGTAGGTAGGCCGGTCGGTAGCCATAAGTCAGGAAGGGAGGTATATTCTGCACATAGGTAAGCAGGAAGGTAGGTAGGAGGATTGTAATATTTCAGTGTCAATAGAAGTGCTGCTTGTTCATAATTAATAATATAATAATTACAGAGAAATATATCAATCATGTTACAGGGTGATTTTGCGAAGAAGCAAACGTCGAGTTCCAAAGAATCAAGGACAGCAGGTTGCCCTTTCGTTGTCTTTGTTGTTGTTGTTACTTGCTGAGTCTCATGGCGCCGTTTCCACACTTTATGTTTGGTGCTGCTCTTATTGTCTTGTTCAGCACGCTCCACAGGAAAGTGACGACGAGGAGGAGGATGCAACAACGGAGAGCGAGGAAGTGGACGAGGACAGTGAGGAAGGGGAAGAGAAGAAGCCAGCCCAGGACAGGAAGAAAGGCAAGGTCGCGCATCTCCAGCCCCCACACGCTTACCTTTTGATTTTTCTTGCTGCTGCGTAATATTGCTAGCCAGGCCCCGAATCTAAACAGGAAATAGACACGAATGAGGAAGTGCTATCTGTAACCACCGATTCATCAGTGCCTTTGGATTGCAGCGATCAAGGCCGCCAGCAGACGGCAGCCAAGCCGCCCCCAAAAGCGGAGGAGGAGGTGGCGGAGGCGGAGGAGGGTCAGGAGGCGGAAGCGCAGGCAGAGGAGGGGGGTAAGGAGGGCGAGGTGCACGCTGCGGAGGAGGATGCGGATGCGGGGGCGGAGCGGGCGGGGGCGGGGCCGGAGGCGGGGGCACAGGCGGAGGTGGAGAAGCAATCGACAGTAAAAAAGAAAAAACAACAGACAGCCAACAAGGAGGAGGCAGAGCGGGAGTATCCGTTGGAGTTTATATCGAAACCCGCCCGGACGCTCGTCCTTCTGAAAGTCCAGCTTGCGGGCTCCGACTCCGACCGCCGAACACGCTCCTGCTCGGACCTAAAGGCGACCGCTTACAGAGCAGACGAGAATAAGAGAACGTTGGTTCCAGAGTGTTTTGGCTTCAGTGAGCTTCTCGAGAAAGTGAAGTTTTCGAGTGCAAGTGAGCTCAAATCGAAACTACAACATGACAGGTACTATGAACTGTGCCACCGCAACGGGCTCGAGGTTGTCGAGCTCTCAGGGAGGACTTGGAATTCTCTGCCGAGCTATGAGGAGTGGGAGAATCTGGAAGACGACAACTGTTGGGTCCACTGGACTGAAGGCGAGCCGACTCTAGAACCAGAGGACAACATTTTTAGAAACCTGGCCAGTTGGGTCAAGAACGAGTATAGAGAATCTAAGCCAGGCGTCCGTGTTCCTGTCAGCGTTGTGTCGGCGCTACTAGATGCGGAGTGTAAAAACGTACACGTCGAAATGAATAGCGAATATGGAAGGAAAGCGACTTATCGTTGGGTGCCAGTTGATGAGTTTCGTGCAGAGCTGAGAGACGAGACGGACCTTGATAAATTCGAGAATGCATTGCAGGTAGCCCAGGACGCGGGCCCCACTCGTAAAAGGAGAAGGATCCACTTCGTGGGAGCTCGGGGGCGTGCGCATACCATACGAGAGCGGCAAGGCCCAGCGCCGATCGAGCCTTTGTCTCAGTTGCAACCGCCTCCCGAGAGGCTGCTTGCAGTAGCGACCTGAACAGACGAGCTGCAGGAATGCCGGCGGCGGCGGTGGCAAGGGCTGGTCCGACCGCTGATGGCCAGGTTGCATCCTCGCCCAAGGGTTTCTGCGCAAGGGACATCGTTGCCCGAGCATTTTCTTTGGTCGGTCTGTTGCTGCCGTCTCCTGTTTACGAGAGCCTCACTAGTTTGGGCGGTAAGGCTGAAATCAAGGACATGCAGGTCCTTCTGCGTGTCCCAGGGTGTCCTGCTCATTTGCATCACGTAACTCTAGCGGAGGGGAGCTACGACTCGATCTCCGCCGCCACAAAAGATCGCAGTAGTGACTTTTTTTTTTTGCAAGCAAATGGACATGCTTGCGGGCTCTTTAAAGGCTGCCTGTACGATACTCACCCCTTGTTCCCGTCGCCTTTGCCTTTTTCTCCAGAAAACTTGCAAGTACTACACCTTAATCCATCCGCCTGCAAATTGTATCGTTTGGAGAAGCTAAATTTGAGTAAAAAAAGGCAAAGGAAAAAACAAAAGCGAATTCAGAAGCAACAGGACTTACAACAGCACAAGAAGCAGCGAGCCGGGTCTGGACCAGGTCTTCGTCTCTCTCTCTCTCTCTCTCTCTCTCTCTCTCTCTCTCTCTCTACCTACCTATCTTCTGCCTTCCATCTACAGCTTGCTTCGGCGTGTGTGCCTTGCCTGCAGCCTGCATGCTTCTGCCTACTCCCTTTTTCTGCCTCTCATCGCTTGCGTTGTGTGTTGGTGACCCTTTGCGCGTTTTCGTTTAGCTCGTACTCGGCGACCGCCAGCGCTAGCCCAGGCAGCGCACGCTCTGTTTCTTCCTCTGCCCACCACTGGGACCACTCTGCTAACCACAGGCCGAACGCTGTGTGCAACTTAGCCACCCTGTCTCTAGTACCAGACAGACTATCTGTGGCCTCCGAGAAGGCAGTAAGCCTAGCTTCCCAAGTCTGTCTGGCTGCAGTCACGTAATCAGATAACATTCATACCGGCTAAAAGGACTTGTCCCTTTTGCCACCTTTTGCCACTGCAACTACTAAAAATATAGTGGCAAACTCCGGTAAGTTTTATATATTTATTTTGATTATTTATGTGGAAACAGCATATCTAAGTAATAAAAATCAATTTTAAATGTTTTTTCAAGTTGCCAGGGTCACTAGATCAGCAAAAATGTGGCAAAAACTAACAAATGTTTTTACTCTTTATTTTGCCACTTATTTGCCACTTTCTTGCTGGATTTTTACTGTGAACTCAACGCCTCAAGTTGAATTACATGATAAATTAATAAAAAATCAAATTTAAATTGAATTACATCATACAGCACAATTGTGCGGGTGGCACCAGTGACTTGAAAATTAGTGATATTTGCCACTCATAATTTCACTAAGTCAATAATACATAAGTGGCCAAAACAAAATAAATCCTGCAGCGTTTACTTCCTAATTCATTTAAATAATCACGGAAAAGATAAATTTTAATTAATTTTAAATATTAATACTTGATTTATCGTAGTCACTTAACTTTACCGGTGTTACTTACGGATAACACTTTGAATTTACCCAAGGACGATTATAATAGGGATGACGATTTAAAGCAGTTATTAATACATACAAATACTAATGGGTTGATAAACAGAAAGTAATAATATCAATAATTCTAAACTTTACTAATATGACTTACGAAAATAATAATAATATGACTTACGAAAATAATAATAATATGACTTACGAAAATAATAATAATACTACCACGCGTAAAAGTTGCTGAAAAGTTGTTGTTGCCTGAGCTGTTCCTGCCTCATGTGATGTTCCTGGTCAATGCGTCGCTGCTCTTGAATAAAATGATAATTCATAAAAGAGGATTGTTGACGAGTAGCCGCGGGCGATTGAAATGGTGGCTTGTTTGTCTGCGACAAAGTAAGCTGCTGAAAAGGCTGAATTTGCAAGTTACTATTATCTCCTCCACCGTTCTCATTTGGCTCTTCAACTACTGGGTTGGCAGGCTGTGGTTTGCGTGGATTGCTCTGCTGCGAATTAGTACTGGTATTGGTGTTAATATTACCAGTCTGCGACTTGGACTTCATCTCTGTACGAAGTGAGATCATTTCAGCGGAAATTTTCTCCAGGACATGAGCCAGTTGATTGTTGCCTGCCTGTGTGGCCGCAGCATTTGCTTTCAAGGCAGAGGTAACAGCGTTGTTCACGATCGCAGCAACGTCTATGTTGGGTGCGAGGCTGTTTGGCGAGGTAAGCTCGGGCTCTGACGGAGTACTTTTACCTTTACCCTTGGGCGTGTCACCGCTGATCGTGGATTGAACCTCGCCTTCAGTGTCCTGTGCCCGTGGTTTCCTGGGACGGATTGGAAAGCGCACATCCGCGTTCTTGCCGAGCTTCCTGATGATTTATGGGCTGTGCCCCCTGATCGGCAGGCTGCAGAGGACGCTGCCAACATGTTGACTGAGGCCGAACGCTTGTATGCTCCCCGTACTGCTTTTGTCAATGAGGGTCAGGGTGAGTCACACCCCCCGTGGATGGGGGCTCGAGTTCTCAACGAAGAGGAAAAGCGAGTGCATGATTTTGGCGATCCAAGTAGATTCCCCGCAGGTCATTTGAAAGTTTCCTCCTTATTGGAGGCTGGCAAAACAGTAGAAAATCTCAAACAGGCTACAGTGCAGGAGCTTAAGTCATGGTTAGAGGAGAAGGGGCAAAGGCGTACTGGAAACAAAGACATTCTTATTCAGCGAGTGCTTTCTTATGTAGATGATAGTGAGGAAAGGAATTTGCCTGAAGAACGCAAGCGGCCGGCACCACAGAGGCGACGCCGCAAGCGGCGTAGAGTTGAGCCAGCCGAGGAGGTTGCTGAAGAGAGTAAGTCAGAGACGGAATCATCTGACGAAGACGCGCCCTTGATTCCGCCTTCTTTGGTAAGAGGTCAAAATCGTAATCGTACGCATTCTGCTGCTCGTGTGCGCGTTCGTCGTGTTTTTGGTAGGGTCTATGGTCTCAGCGATGAAGAAAGAGACGCGGCTGGTTTAAGGGCGGATGGTTGTATATCTGATTTATCAGACTCATCGTCTGAAGGTTGGTTGCCTGGAGCAATTGCAGATGATAATGACTAGTAATTTGGTGAAATCTCTTTGTTCCACTTTATTTAAACTGACCTTAACTAGTAATATTATTAAAATTATAACTTGAATTTTACACTTGAAAAAACATTTAAAATTGATTTTTATTACTTAGATATGCTGTTTCCACATAAATAATCAAAATAAATTTATAAAACTTACCGGAATTTGCCACTATATTTTTAGTAGTTGCCGTGGCAAAAGGTGGCAAAAGGGACAAGTCCTTTTAGCCGGTATGAATGTTATCTCTGTACCCAATCGGTACATTCAACAGTACCTGCGTCCACCAATCATTCCAGTCCTTCTGCCATCGCTGCCTCGTATCCGCCAGGGCTATCCCCCACCATCGAATATCTCTGGTACTGATAGCAGCTCCCAGTTCAGCTTCCATGGCACGCATTTTCTCCGTCGGGCCCGGTTCTGCTACGATTTTCCGTGCGGCCTGGGCTTTCTGCCGCAGGTTCCCGACACGGACGCGCTCCAAGCAGACCCTTGTCTGTAACTGCTGCAATGTCCTGGCCATGTTTTTGATGTATGCACGACGAAACAGCAGCTTTTCTTGATGATCTTGTTGTTTTGCTGGGGGGTTGTTCACCGACGGCCGCGGGGGCAGTGTGTGTCCAGGCGGCTGCGTTGCCTGTGCCTGTGCGGCCGCCGTTACACTGCTCGCAGAAGTGTCGCTAGGCGCCGGCAGTGCACGGGCGGAACCGGCCGGTGCGTCCCCCTCGCGGCCACAGTTAGTGCAGACCCTTTTGGCCGGCCGCTGGCTAGACATGGCCGAGTAGCACAAGGATCTGCGGTTCTTTTTCGTATCTGGCAGCCGAGCCGCGGCGCGCCGCCCCGTCCCCACCCCCTCCCGGCCGCGGCACGGCCCCTTCCTCCTCCCCGGCCCCTCGGTGCACGCCCGTCCCCCCCCCCCCCCCCCTCCCCCCTCCCCTCGTGGAGGCAGGGGCGTGGCCTTCTTTCGCAAGCGTTCGGCCGCCCCCCCCCCCCCCCCCCCCCGCCGGGGGTGGGCAAGGGGAGGAAGAGCACCGTGTGTGTGTTGTGCGCCCGCGGCCACACTCGGAGCGAGAGGGGCAGCCTCTTCTCCCCCCCTCGGCGCCAACATCCGTCGGAGCCGGGACCTATGGCCAACCCTAGCTTCCTGCGGCCGATCCCGGGCGGCCTGGCCTACCAGGCGGCGGGGCCGGGGCTCCGGCAGGAGTTCGAGGTGTTCCGCGCCGAACAGCGGCGGCCCTTCGACCCCGAGCTGTGGGGGGTGGGGCTCGGCCCCCGGGGCCAACAGTGCGCCCTGTTCGCCACGCTCGCGTTCCTGGGCTTCGCCCACGACCGGCGCTGCTGGCCCCCCTGGCAGACCACGCCACGACCCGAAAAGCGGACGCTCGGCGCCACGCTCTTCTTCCGGCGGCGCGAGGATGGGTCGTGGAGCACCCGCCTGCGCTCGCGCCTGGTCTGCTGGGTCTTGCATCTCCGGCACCGGTTGGGCTGCCCCTGGGAGCGGTGCCTGTTCTTGGTGCGTTACCTGCGGCCGGTCGTGCTGAGCGTGGCCTCCGGGTACGCCCGGTCCGGTGCCCAGGCCGCGGGCCGGCCCTGCCCTGCCGCGGCCTGCCGGCGGCTGCTGTTCCGGGCGGCGTACAACCTGCAGCGCCTGGCCACGGCGGAACAGAGCTGGCACCCGAAGGACGCGGACCTCGCCCTGACCTGGTGGGACCTGCAGGCCGCGCGCACGCTGGCGGCCGGCCGCTACCTGGGCCGCTACCCCGCCGAGGCGGCCGGGGAGGCGGGCGCGCGTTACCAGGCGCTGGCCGACCTGATCGTGCTGTGCATGCTGAGCCTGACACCCCAGCCCCGCAGCTCGATCCTGCGCCGGCTGCAGTTCGGCGTCACCCTGCGCCGCGAGGCGGGCGGCGGCGGGCGCTGGTGGCTGGACCTCAGCAACCCGTTCGAGCTAGCGTCCGTGCACAAGACGGCCCGCTTCTACTACGACCGGGAGTACGTGCAGCCGCTGCCGTTGCAGACGCTGCGCCGCTGCGGCCACGACGGGCCCAGCGCGGCGCGGGACGGCGGCAGCCTGTTGGGCTGGGTGCTGCAGGAGTGGCGTGAGCTGGGCCGGGGCCTGGGCACGCACGGCTTCGTCTTCTCCTGCCGCTACCCGGGCCTGGTGCGGGCGGGGGGGGGGGGGGGGGTCCAGGCGGCGCGCGCGCGGACCCTGCACGTCTGGCAGCTGCGCAAGCTGGCCGAAACGTTCTTGGCCCAGGCCGGCGACGAGGAAGAGCTGCGGCGCAGCTACTTCCAATACTTTGGGCTGCACGGCGCAGACTCGTGGGCCCTGGCTCCTGTGCACCAGCTCACGGCCGCCCTGCACCAGCATTGCCAGCGGACGGCGCAGCGCAAGTACCTGTACCACCTGATCTTCCGCGAGCGGCTGCGGGCGCTCCTGGACGACTTCGACAGCTTCTGGGCACGGACCCTTGTGTACGACGCGGCCGGCGACGAACTGCAGCTAGACCCCGACTTTGTGCGCGCCTGGCTCGGCGCCGGCGGGCCCGGCGGCGGCGGCCCCGCCGCTTGGTCCGGCCGGGCACGGCCCGGGGCAGCCCCGGCGCCGGGCCAGACGGCCAAGCTCCAGGAGGAAAAACAGCCGTAGGGGAAGCGGGGCCGGGGGCGGCGAGGGGCCGCTGCCCCGGCACGGCGGCACTCTGCCCCCGGACATTTCCGCCCCCTCTCCCCCTTCGGTACAAGCTGGCTGTAGGGGGGGGGGGGGGGGACCCAAGCTCTGGAGGCAGCTCGGCCGCCAGCCTGGACATCATCCTAAGCAGGCGTACTTGATTTAGGTTCGACGAAAAGACCCCCCTGTGACACCGGATTTTGCCCGCTTAGCTTAGGGCAGGTCGTAGCTACCAGCCCGCTCCACTAAACGCTAGAATGTCCGCCACCAAAGTAAACGTCGAACTGAACAAGAAACTTTAATTGCCAGCCTTGGGGGCTAGCAGAAAACCAAACCCCTGGCCCTTGACCCTCCCTCTCTCTGTTTAGTTCAGCAACCAGCAGTGGTGCCCCCCCCTCCCCCCTTCACTAGACGGCACCTTGGGCGGCAGCCATTACGCAGGGGTCCCGGGCCGCTGGCCACAAGAGTGACCACAGGTGCACAGGACGCGGCTTGGTGTATTCGCCCCTAGCGAACTCGATGATAAGACCTTGCAGCACGCGCTGCAAGAGTTCCATCAAGGCCACTACCTCGTCGTGCTTGTCTCCCTCCCAGTCTGCGACGTGGATGTCTGCCCCCCAGACAAACAGGTCTTCGTCGTAATCCACGAGGCGCCGTAGCTCGTCCTTCACCAAGTGCCCGCGTGGCACGCGGGGCGAAACGTACCACGCGGTGGACGGCTCGTCCTCATTTCGTCCGCGCAGCACAATCAGCAACGCAGGTACTTCCCAGTAGACCCCCGTGTCGGGGTTCTTGCCAAAGCACAGCATCAGCGGGGCCAGCCAGGGCCTCGCTGCATCATTGTGTTCAGCATCGTAAAAGAGGTCCTTGACCGGGGGCAAATCATCCGTATCGGCGCATTCCCACTTCTCGTGGTAGTCTTCGTCGCCTTCGTCGTACTGCAGAAGGAGCGTGCTGGCCAGCCGGCCGGTTACCCACGTCTCCTGGCCTGACCGGAGTCTCTTTGTTGCGACGCCGGCCACAGCACGGACCACCGCCAGGGCATAGCGGACCTCGAGCGTCCGCTGCCGCAGTTGGTCGTAGACCCAGTCTACTATTGTGTCGGTGGGCGCTGAAGATCGCAGCAGCTCTAGCAGCCTCCGGCCCGCCTTCGCGTTGGTTGTCTTTACCAGGGCCAATGCCGACCTTGGGTACTGCAACGACGGGCTGCTGTACTGGCTCCACTCCGCCAGTCTACTTTGGAGCCACTCTTCTGCGCGTCTGTCGACTTTGGCATCGGATAAGAGCAGGCTGGCCGAGGGCACAAAGGGTTCGACCACCTGAGCGGCCGACGCGGGGGGTGCTCCTCGCTTCCTGTTCTGTGCCTTGGCGGCCGCCGTTACAATGCTCGCGGAAGTGTCGCTGGGTGCCGCCTGTGCACGGGCAGGACTGGCCGGTGCGTCCCCTTCGCGTCCGCAGTCGCCGCAGATCTTTTGGCCAGGGGCGGGCCGGGCATGGCCGGGCAGCAGAAGGAGTTGTATGTCTTTTTCTACTTGACCGCCGAGCTGCGGCGCGTCGGCGCCTCCCCCCCCCCCCCGGGGGGGGGGGGGGGGGGGGGGGGGGGAAGGGGGAGGGATCGCACGGTGCCTCGGGTGCGCCTGCCGCCACTCGCAGCGCGGGGGGGGGGGGGGGGGGGCGTCAGCGCGCGCCCCCCCCCCCCCCCCTTTCCCCAACGATCGGACACGGACGCTGGGGGGGGGGGGGGGGGGGGGGGGGCTTCCGGGGGGGGAGAGAGGGGCCGGCGACAGCCCCCCCCCCCCCCCCCCCCCCCCCGCTTTGTCTACGCGACAGCCCCCCCCCCCCCCCCCGGTCCCTGCTCTCCACCTATGTTGTCACCTCCCTGGTCTTTCCCTCTGCCCACGCACCACGGCGATTAGACGAGTAAACTTGCGCCGCGGTGCCAGAAACCTTTTTTTAATCAAACAACACAAAGACTAATTCGGGCACGCCCGGGAGCCTAGCTGCCAGACCAGCCGCGTGTCCCCGGTGTCTTCCGCCGGACGGCCGTGACGGCGGCCCAGCGCCAGACGTGCGGGACCTGGCCCCCCGGGGGGGGAGGACCTACTGTCTGCCTAGCACACCTCGATCACTTCCCGGCCCAGCAGTCGATCTTGTACTGCTGCGGGCGTAGCCGCCGGTGCTCCCGCCGGGACGCACGAGGGCTCGGCCAGAGTAACCGCGAATACTTGGTACTGCTCGCTTGGTCCCCAGCCGTGGTATTGCAACGCCGGTAGGCAAAGGTTCAGCACATACTTAGATTCACCGTCAAACAGCAGTTGGCGGTCGAAATCCACGCCGTAGCAATGCGCATCAAAACAGACCAGCGCCAGCCCCGAGCGCCACGGTGACAGCAGCCAGTCAGTGCCCCTGTGCCGCTCGGGACGCCGGCTCACGACTGCCGGCGGTTGCGGGAGCGAGTCGCGAAACTCCAAGAACGCTGGCCACGAACTAATACCCCTTGGAAACTGGTGCATGAGCCTACCGAAGCGGCGGGGCGCGTGGCAGACATTAAAGAGCGCAAAGGCAGTGCAGCCGTAATCCTGGTCGTGTCGGTACCTCTGCTTGGTCTCGGTGGCAAAGGTGCTGGCAGCCACGAGGCCGCGGCACACACGGAACGGGCGCTGTTTCTGGCGGGTGGGGCGGTGGATGGACACGCGCAGGGTAGGTCGGCCCGCCGGCTCCCGAGGGACTAAGTGGCAGTGAAAGGTGCGTCCGAACATGCTGACTAGGGCCACGGGGGTGCCGTCCTCGTGCTCGGCCACCGTCGCGCGCGGAGGCTTCCGGGCCGGCGGGGTAGCCGTCCCGACGACGGACGCCGCTAGGGCCGCCAGCGCTACCACCGCCACTCGGCGGAGCGTGTCGTGGTGCCGCAACGCGATCGGCGGAAAGTCCACGAACCTGCTCGGGCTGGCGATCCTGCCTCGGTACAATTCGTTCTCCGTGTCCAGCACTTCCCCGGTGGGGAGGACGGCCACCGCCCCCTCTAGTAGCAAGGCCTCCGCCTGGTCCGGCAGGCTGCCTCCTCGGGCGGACGACAGCAGAGCAACCAGCCCTGCGACAGGCGCGGGGGGAGGCTCCGCTGCCTGGTGCTTCCGTAGTGTAGGCGCCGGGGGCTCTGGAGGCTCCGCTGCCTGGTGCTTCTGTAATGTAGGCGCCGGTGGCTCCGGCTCCGCTGCCTTGTGCTTCTTGAGCGGGCGCTCTGGCCACTGCATCGTGCTTGGCTCTTCGGCTGGGCGCTCTGGTAACGGGGCGGCCGTCGTAAGCATCGCTAGCTTGGTGAGTAGCGTGTCTGTCTTTTTGTGAGGCTGGCTGGCCTGTCCTGCGCCGGTGCGGACCCTGGCCGCGCGCGCGGGACCAGCACCCGGCGCCCGGGTGGGGAGGCGCGCGCGGGGGGGAGGCGCGCGCGGGGGGGAGGCGCGCGCGGGGGGAGGCGCGCGCGGGGCGAGGCGCGCGGGGGGGCCGCGCGTCGCCGGGCGCCCCCCCCCATAACCACCTGCCATGGACAGCTCCCCGGCCGCGCCAACCCGCCGGGCCCACAAATGCGCGGGGGGGGGGGGGGGCGCCTGCGGGCGGCCGCCAGCGCACGCCGTCGAGAGGACGGCGCGTTCCTCACGCAGGCTCGTCCCCCCCCCCCCCCCCCCCCCCGCCCCCCGCAGGCGCGTCCCCCGCAGGCGCGTGCCTCTGCCGCTAGCCCGGCTGCACGGGGCCACAACTCCAACCTTCTTATGCTCTCCAGCAGCAACGAAGCAGCCTGCCCCAGCCCCCAGCTCGACCCCCAGCTCGGCTCCAAGCGGCACGACGAGGCAAGCGCGCCCACGCCTCCTCCCGCCAAGAAAGCCCGCCTGGCCGCCGCCCCGCTGATCCTGTGCTTCTTCAGCAAAAGCAAGGCCTACCCGCCAGAATCGGAGCTCGGACGCCTCCTGCAGCCGCTCGGATCGCGCGGCCTCAGCAACTTTGCCGTCCTCCAGTCAGGCCACGTGCTTTTCGGCCCTGACCCGGCCGCCCCGCCAGCGTTCCGCTCCGTCGAGCATGCGTTCCAAGCTGCCAAGTACCTGTTTAGCCAAGACTCTGCCACCTTTGAAGCGTTCGCGCGGCCCCCCTGGTCCGAACTCTCCGGTGCGCAGATCAAGTCCCTGGGTGGCCGTAAGGCCTTCAAGCAACGCGGCCTCCGCCTGGACAGCGCCCGTTGGGAGCAGGCCTGTGTCGGCGTCATGTTGTTGCTCTTGGCTGCGCGCTGGGCACAAGATGCCTGGTTTGAACGCGTGCTGCGTACCCGCTACGAGAGGGGCTACGCGTGCCTACACTTTGAACGTGCCGGACGGAAGTCTTTTTTTTGGGGGGGGGGGGGGGTTGTGTCGACGGCACCGGGTCGCGCGTGGGGCAGAACGTCCTAGGCCGGCTGATGCTGTGGCTGGCACGGCACGGGCCGGAGCACGTGCGCGCGCAGCAGCGGCAGTGGGACAACGCGGGCCTGGCTGTGTTTGAACAGGCGGCGCTCTGGCAGCAAAGGTTTTTCGCTGACTGCCCAAAGTAGTTGGCCGGGCCCTTTTTTGGCTCCCTTGTGTACTTTAACTCATTAAAAGAAAACGTACCGCCAGGCTGGCCGGCCTCAACTCTTTTTTATTCAGCTTCCTGCCCACACTAGCGGGGCCCCACACTCGGGCCGGTCTCCGGTCAGCCGCCCGGTGGCAGGTGGCACCACCGCCGGTCAGTCACCGGGTGGCAGGTGGCACCGCTCGGCCTGCGCCACTGCAGGCCGGTCGTCGGGTGGCAGGCGGTGGCGTCTGACCGGGGAGGGGGTGGCGGGTGGCGCCACCGCTCCTGGCCTGTCTGTCGCCGGGTGGCAGGTGGCACCGCCTCCTGTCAGTCGCCGGGTGGCCGGTGGCACCGCCTCCCGTCAGTCACCAGGTGGCCGGTGGCACCGACCGCCGGTCAGTCACTAGGTGGCCGGTGGCGCAGTTGCTGATCACCGGTGGCACCACCCACCGGTGGCGCCTTCGGCCAGTAGCAGCAGGGGGGGTCCGCACAATGTTCGGCCGCTGGAGGGGAGAAGGGAGAAGGGAGAGGGGAGAGGGGAGAGGGGAGGGGGTGGTGTGCGGCGCGCCGCGCGAGCGCGCCCCTCTGGTGGCACCCGCCACCGGCACGGCCGGCGCCCGGTGGCCGTACCGGTGGCTGGCGCCGCCGGTAATCTACGGTGTCGCCTGCCCCCACCCGGCACACAATGTTTTTTCCCTTCTCCCCTCTCCCCCCTCCCCTCTCTCCTCTCCCCTCTCCCCTCCCGCGGCCGAACATTGTGCGGGCCCGCCTGCTGGTACCGGCCGGGGAGTCTGCCTACAGGCGCCACCCGCCACCCGCCGCCGGCTGACGGTGCCACCCGCCCCCCACCACAGGCGACGGGTTTCCGCCGGCTGACGGTGCCACCCGCCAGCCACCCCCCCATACCGGTTTCCACCTGCTGACGGTGCCACCCCCCACCGGCGGTCAGCGGAGGCTTGACCCCCCTCCCCCAGCGCCGCCCGCCACCCGCGGTCGGACGGCGCCACCTGCCACCGGCGACCGCCACCCACCGTCGGACGGCGTCCTGCCACCGGTGACCGCTACCCACTGGCGGACGGTGCCACCTGCCACCGGCGGCAGGCCTGGGCTGGCCGGCAGGTGCCACCGGCGGCCTGTCTCGGTCGGTCGGGGGGCAACCCTCTTCCGGACCGGCAGTCCGTCTCGGCCGGTCGGTCCGCGGCGCCCGAGCCCCCTCTACCCTGGGGGGAGGGGGCACGAGAGTGCTCCGCTACCAGCTGGCTCTCCGGGCAACGAGCTGGAATAAGAGGCTGGGTATTTACTCAAGGCCTAGTACTAAGCAAGTGGCCAGCGGCCGCTGGGCACACCTCTCCCGCCCACTGAGTTACTATACTCGGTGCGGGAGCCAAACTGCACCCTGCCACGCCCCCCGTGACAGGGTTAAGACTGGCATGAGTGCCGCCTCTTCATCCGTCAGCCAGCGGGGCAACCCGCCGGTCAGCCGGCCGGCGCGTGCCGCCTCAAAAGCGGCACGTCGCTTCACCTCTGCCAGTGGGTCTAGCTCTGCCGCGGCGGCCGCACGCTGTTGCTCTTCCTCATACACGCGCCGCCGCGCTTCGATGCGCCGCTGTTCGTCGGCATGCTGCTGCTCTTCCGCTCTGGCGCGCTGCTGTGCTTCGATGCGCCGCTGCTGCTCTCGCTCCCTGGTGCGTTGCTGCGCTTCCGTGCGCCGCTGCTCCCTGGCGCGTTCTTCCTCCTCGGCCCGGCGCTGCTCCTCCTGCCGGGCCTCGGCCAAGGACCGTTCCTCTTCCTTGGCACAGGCGGCGCACCGAGCAGGCCGCCTCCAGCCGCTCACGTCAGCTACCTTGTAAGTGCAGTCCGGGAGCTTCGGCGGGGGTTTCTGGAAGTCGAGCTCCAGGGCCGGCACTCCCGAGAATTTGCTGTAGGCGTCCCAGTGCTTTTGCTCCTTGCGACTAGTCACCAACACTTCCAGGAAGGCTACTGGCTCTCCGCGTCCGTCCAACAGAGTCACGTCGGGCCGGAGCCTGGCCTCCGCCGGGGTCAGCCCAACGCACCGATCAACTAGGGAACCCAGCGTCTGCTCCAGCACGGCGCGGGAGGCCCCGACGCGTCGCTCCTGTCGGCAGCTCCGTCCGTCCTGGCACTCGGCCCACGTAAAGCTAAGCTTAGCCAAGCAGGCGGCTATAAACGCCTTGGCCAGGAGGTGTGTGGGGCCTTCTCCCTGGCCGCCAGCGCCCCCCGCGGCCTGGCAGGCGCGGCCGTGCCTAAAGTGTGCGCGCTTGCAGTCTCTCGAGGGACCGACACACACTAAGCTCCCGTTGCAGTTGCGTTGCGGGCAGTAAAGGTTCTTCCCTTGCTTTGACCAATCCTCTTCGTTTCGCAGCGCCTCGTGTACCGTGACCAGCCGTTCGCGCTCGGCTTCCGGGCCCTGCTGTAGGGACGCTAAGGGGACCAGCAAGCCCTCTGTGTCGCTGGCGAGCTCCTTCACCTCCTGTGCCAGGAAACGCGGCCACATGTTCCACCAGACGCCAAGAAACAGGCAGGCCTCGTAGGGGAGGAGACAGCAGGGAGAGGAGACTGCAGGGCGGGTGGTGACAGTTGGTTGTGCCTGAGCGTCGGGGGTGGGGGAGGGGGGTGTCACAAAGGTGGGGCGGGGGTGTGCTCCCGACCCCCTCCCCGTCGCCCCCCGCGCCGCCCGCTCCACCTCCCACGCCCACCCTCCGCCCCCCTGGGACACGTACACACGTGCACGTCCACGCCACAGCCGCGCACGATGCGTCCCCGGGTCTCCGTGCCGTAGCCAGCGGCAGTGGGCCCAGGCCCGGCAGGCCCGGCGCGCGGCCGTCGTACCTTTGACGGGGAACCGTGGCTAGCTAGCCAGGCAGGTACACCGTTCGTCCGGGCAGTTATGTGTGGCTAAAGCCCCGGCGGGAGTGCCTAGTCTCAGCCGGGATGTTGCTGGCGGCTGCTACACAACGTCGCCCCGACGAGCAAAAAACCCTGCGCTGGCTCCCCTTGCTAGTGAACACTGCCTACAAACAGCTTAGCTTTGTCGAGCGGGGGGGACAGCTGGTAGCGGAGCTAGTTCGAGCCCGGGCCGTGCCCGCCGAGTGGCTACGGGTGCAGCTGCAGTTATTTGGCGACCGGCACAGCGAAAACGGCCTTCCGTACTACGAGCAGTCGCCTAGGGCGCCCGAGCGGTCGGACACCCCCTGCAAGGGGCGCAAATAAAAGACCTATGATGCGAGGTGTAAACTACGCGAACTCGGGTTCAACGGAGCAAATGAGCTGTCAGTGAGTATCAAAGGCAGTGACTTTACGGAAACCGCTGCGACTCGGCGCGCACAGCTGCTGTGCTACTTTGCGTCGCCGCGCTTGACGCTAAAGGCCCGCGCGCAGAGCTTGGCGCTAGGGGCCCGCGCCCTGGTAACTGTGCAAGGCGACCGAGGCACGGGGCCCTCGCACTGGCTCATCGTCGACAAGCCACAGCCGACAGACGAGGGCTGCGGCGACGAGGCAGTGGGGTATGCTACCTTCTTCGGTCGGTTTCTGAAGGCCCTTTGCGGAGCCTCCATCATCTACAGTGGCTTTGGCAGCAAGAGCCTGCGGCCGTCGGGGCAAGGAACATACAAGCTCGTTAGCATGGATATCACCAAGTGCCTGAACCTCCGCCCCGACGGGCAACAAGCAGACTTCGTGTGGCTCTGCAACGCGTACAGCCTCCTGGCTCGGCTTCTCGTAGAGGAGCACTGTGCGCTCCCCAAGGTCCTAGACCTGATCGCAAAAAGCAGACGGCCAAGACGGCGAAGGAGTACGTCGCTTGGTGGCGGCGGGCGTCTGCACAGGCCGACGAGGGCGGCTACTATGCCACCGTGCTGGGGGCCTTGGCCGATTACACGAAGAACCAGGACGTCGCCTGGCCGGACTTGGTGTCGGTGGGAGCAGCCAGCCTCCTCCCCCCTGCGCGACCTGCATTTTCAGGCCCAAGTACCGGCGCAGCAATCCATTATCGTCGGGGACCAGCAGGCTCGGGTAAACATCCACAGGTGGCCGGCTGGCCGGTTAGAGCCGGGGCACCAGCAGGCGATGGAGCGTGTGCCCGGGCTATTGGCGGCACTGGCCCTGCGACACAGGAGCCGCCTGGCCCCGCCCGGCTCGGCCACGACGGCCCTCGCGGCCTCCAGCCGCTCGCCCCTGGGTGGCAGCACTCACGGCACCCCGGTCGCTACCACCACCGGCGACGTGCCAGCGCAGGCAGGGCCGACTGCCCCCCGGGACGGCCCGGACTCGAGCGCACGGCGCGGCACGCTAACGCCAAGACGGAGGCGCATAACCAAGCAAGCGGCACCCCCCCAAGCGCGCTAGGGTCGCCGACGATACGAATGACGAACCCGAATCCGCCACCGGCCCGCCCGAAACCCCCGTCCAAGGCAGTGCGCGCAGCGAACACCGAAAGCAGGCCAGTGAGCCAGACCCAAGCCTGGAAGCCGCGCCCCACCCCGACGGCACGCCGCCGGACGCAGCCGGGCCGCTGTCGGCTGGAGCGTCAGCGAACACGGCTTATGAGTTTAGTGACTTTGCAGACGAGGAAAAAAAGCTGCGCTCCTACCTCGCACAATTGGGGTCTCCGGTGCTGGAGGGCGGAACACTGGCGGCCGCGACTACGCTCTGCTACATTGCCACCCATACTACGGAGCGCGATGCAACCGAAATGCAGTTGTTGGCGGACGCAGCAGAGAGGCGTCAGCGCTCCCTCTCCGTAATTTCGAAGAAACATCCATTGAGCGCCAGCGAACGGAGGAGCAAGGCCTTTAGGGCTGTGACAGACGTGCTTCGGAACATTTGGTGGTGCTTGGGCAACGAAGAAGAATCCAGCACGCGGGCGAAAGCAGCGAAAGTGGCGATAGAGTACCTAGCATCGCAGCTACACAGCACAACGGGATCACCACGGCGCAAGCCTCTGGAGACGATGGAAACGGCGGTGCCCAAGCGCCTTAGGGCCGGCGACGCAGCCGGGCCGCTGTTAGCTGGGGCGGTAGCGAAGAGGCAAGCCTATGTCAGTAGTGCATTGAGAAGTGAGGAAGCAGAGCTGCGTCGCTGCCTCGCACGATTGGGGTCTGAGATGCAGGAGGACGGAACACTGGCGGCCACGATAGCTACACTCCGCTATATTGCCGCCACCAATGCTACGAAG
The DNA here is from genome assembly GCA_019918135.1 of Paulinella micropora. Classification (NCBI taxonomy): domain Eukaryota; phylum Cercozoa; class Imbricatea; order Euglyphida; family Paulinellidae; genus Paulinella; species Paulinella micropora. Next base: position 22,092 of record WBZZ01006986.1, on the reverse strand, counting down.
CTCGATGCCACCGAAACGAAAGATTTGTTGTCGAGAGCAGAGGCGCATCAGCGCGCCGCAAGTTCGACGAGACGGAGCGCCTCCACACGACGAGAGAAGGCTGCGAACGCTGTGAGCTGCGTGTTTGATTACATTTGGCGGTGCTTGGGCAAGGAAGGACCCACCTCGCGGGTGCAGGCAGCGAAAGCAGCGATAGGGTACTTACGTGATTTGGTAGACTTACGTGATTTGGTAGATAAGGAACAATTGCGGTCTGCGTCTCTACCTCGGACAATTGCGGTCTGCGGTGCTGGAGGACGGAACACTGGCGGCCGCGATAGCTATGCTCCGCTACATTGTCACCCATACTACGGAGCCCGATGCCACCTTCATGAATCGCAAGGTCGCCGTAATGAAAAAGTTGTTGGAGGCAGTAGAGAAGCGTCAGAACTCCATGGCTGATATGGCTGTGCAGGATGTGTTTGCGAACATCTGGTGGTGTTTGGGCAAGGAGGGAACCGCCTCGCGGGCGGACGCAGCGCAAGCATCGATAGAGTACCTAGCATCGCAGCTACCAAGCACAACGGAGCGCCGCACGGGAACGCCGCGGCGCAAGCCTTTGGGGACGATGGAAAAGGAGGCAGCGTCCAAGCGCCTTAGGCCCAGCGGCGCAGCCGCCACCGTGCCCCCGCACAGCCAAGGCCGCATAGGTGACGATGAGCTAAGCCTTAGCCTGGCGGCCAAGCAGCCCAGTGCCAGGACTGTCGCCAGGCGAGAATTGTCAAAACAGGCGGCTTGGCTGCGCGAATACCTCGCACAGTTGGGGTCCCCGGTGCAGACGACGGTGGGAGAACTGGCAACAGTGAAGACAGCGGAAGCTACGCTCCGGTACATTGCCCAGGCTGTTGGTCATGGCACCATCGATGAAATGACAGCCGAGCTATTGGCAGAGGCAAGCACTCGTGCTGAACGTTGCACGCAGGCTGAGGCAGAGGAACTCACGAATCGATTGTTTTGTGCCAGTGGGCAGCGCTTGGGCCTGGAGAATGCAGCGTCGCAGCTGCAGGCAGCGAAAGGAGCAGTAGAATAGTAATACCTAGCATTGCAGGTACGAAACGCCACAGAGCACCGCGCCGAGCGCAGCCCCACCGAAGCGTGGAAGGGGGCGATAGCGGAACTCCGCGGGCTCTTGCCGCTGGGGCCAGAGGCAAGCGAGCTGAAAATCCTGACGGCCACCCTCAGACTCATCGCCACCTACGTGAGCTGGGAGCGGGTCGGCCCTGAGTACGACGAGGCGCGGAAGTATATTGTGACGCAGTCTGCGAGCACGCGTGTGGGCGGACGGAAGACGGCCGCTTCTGCGGAGCAAGAGGAGGTGTTGATCTCTGATGTAATAAAGGCAATCAGGCGGCACTTGCCTGTCCACGGCGGAGCACGGGCGGCAGAGGATCGGACTGTTGTTGTACGGGAAGCGCTCCCAGCGCTCGAACGCGCACAAGAGCAGCCGTACAAGCGGAAGTAGGCCTAGGGGACTAGAAGCCTTCTCTCTCCCTTTGGACACAAATCCGACTTGCTCGGGCGGGGGGGAGGCGGCGACGACAAGTCTAAGGAGTTTTCGATTAAAAATCATGGTTCTTTTAGCCTGGGAGCCGCCGGGCGCTAGCGCGCGCCCCTTGTTCGGAGGAGCGCGGGCAGAGACAGCGCGGGGGGGGAGGGGTCCTTCCTCTTTCTGTCGCGGGTGCACCTACCGCCGCCGCTTCCCCCCCCCCCCCCCCCCCCCCCCCCCCCCCCCCGACAGCCGGCCGGCCTCGTCCGGGCCCTTCCAGGGGGGAGGGGGGCTTCTTCCCCAGCGTACGGACAAGGCGCGGGGGACCTGGTAACCCCCAAAACCGAGAGCCCGCCGCCTCCCGCCCGCCACCGGCCGGGAGCAAAAAGGAGGCGGGTGTGCGGGCCCCCCCCCCCCCCCCTGCAGCCCCTTTGTGCTTCCCCTCGCGCCTCGCCCCTTGCTCTCCCCGGCCCGGGGCACCTAGCTCCTAGTGTGCAAAGAGAGGGTGGCGGGGCAGCATGGCGAGCCCCGACCCTAACGATTGGGCGGCGCCGGCAAGGGAGGCATGGGCTGCGCTGCGGGCAAGGAAGAAGGCATGCGCAGAGTGCGGCGTCGCCGAGCGGGTGCAGTGGCTAGCCAATACCGCGTATACAAAACTCAGTTTTCGGGACGGCAGGGTGGAACTCGTGGACGCCCAAGAGGTCCCCCTGGCCTGGCTGGCACGGCGGGTGCGGCGCTACCCCCTTCCGCGGGGGCTGGCACTCCGCCGCCTGGAAGAGGCTGATTTCCTGAAGGAGTACCCCCCGCCAGGCGGGCCCGGCGGCCGCTACCGCACGAAGACAGGCGAGAGGGCGTATAAGGTCGAACCCGACGAAACCTTGGCCACGCTAGGTGCACAGCTGCAATCATACTTGGCGTCGCTGGACCTGGCCGCGCACGTCACGGGCCTCGCGTCAGTGGGCGAGGGTGCGTCGCAGTGGCTACGGGTGGAGGTGCCCGAGACCGGCGGAGTGCAGCACGCCTTCGGGGCGCCCGTGCCCGAATTCACGACCTTTGTGCAGCGGTGGCTGGGGGCCCTGAGAGAAGCGAGCTTGGTGCACACCGGCCTCTCGCTCGACGACGTGGCACGCGGCGGCGGCGGCCTCCCTGGGAGCCAAACGCTGCTGAAGCTGATGTTCGTGGACCCCGCCCGTTGTCTGTACCTCGCGCCGAACGAGGAGCTTCCACCCCAGGAGCTTGGCGGCTTGCTCTGGTCGTGCAATGCACTAGCCATCGTCGCCGGCCTGCTGGGGCAGGAGGCAGGGCACCGGTACATTGCGGGGGTGCTGGAGCTGGTCCAGGGGCGCGGGCCGGAGGCAGTAGCTGCGTGCGGCGCCTGGTGGCGGTGGCGCGGGGCAGAGGCAGCGCGGGCAGAGGTGGCGGCGGGCGGCGGCCCCCGGCCCAGTCCGGACGACGGCCACTACCATGACCAGGTGGCGCAGATGCTAGTAGGTTTAGCGAAGACGCTAGTGGATTATCTACAGGCTCGGTGGGTCGGTCGGTATGGAGCGCATGCACTGGCGGAGACGAACCCAGGCCTCGCCGCGTGCTTCCCCTCACCCGCCGAACTTGGCACGCAGAGGAAGGACTTCGTATAATCGATGAGACGAAGTTAGTCCGCTGTCACAGAATGCCCAAAGAGGACGCAGAGTGGGGCTGGATGCCCTGGCTGCTGGCTGTCGTAGGAGTGCACGCTACCAGCACCTCTAGCACCTCTAGCAGCAGTTCTAGCAGCAGCCCCAGCATCAGCTCCAGCAGCAGCCACCCCAGCGCCACTAGCAATAGCCCCAGCAGCAGCTCCAGCAGCAACAGCAGCTCTAGCAGCCGCCCCAGCGCCACTAGCAATAGCCCCAGCAGCAGCTCCAGCAGCAACAGCAGCTCTAGCCCCAGCAGCAGCTCCAGCAGCAACGGCAGCTCTAGCCCCAGCAGCAGCTCCAGCAGCAACAGCAGCTCTAGCTCCAGCAGCAGCTCCAGCAGCAGCTCCAGCAGCAACAGCAGCTCTAGCTCCAGCAGCAGCTCCAGCAACTTTGCATGCGTGTAGCGTTACCAATATTGCACATACGTGGACAAAAAATACTGGTTCCTAGTTGCATAGAGACAGTGAGGGCCTACGTATTCCGCAACGGGAGGTACTGTTTTTTTTTTTTTTTTTTTTTTTTTTTTTTTTTTTTTTTTAATTATTATTATTATTATTATTTATTTATTTATTTATTTATTTGATTCAAGAAAATAAAAAAAATTATTTAGAAAACAATCATCTTAAGTCATCTCCATAATTATTCTTTTGTGCGAAATATGTATCAACGTATTACGTATTAATAAATAAAAAATTTTATTACAAAATTCTAGTATTAATAATTAAGTTTCACTGAAGTTTTGGCACAGTTCTAGTACTTGTTGAATTTTATTACTATCTTACGATAATAATTGCATGATATTATGAAAACAACAGATCCAATTCCCCTGCAATCTGAAAAACTTCAACAGTGTCAGACACACCCAAGCCTAGACAAAAACTCTTAAAGTCATCGAAGTTTGCCTTAGATTGTTTCCACACTGCGTGCAAAGTAGCATCTCCAATTTTTTTAGCCTTCATGGCAAGCAAAAACTGTGCAGGAAGCTCTTTTGTAGCGAAGTGATCGCATACATGCTGAGAAGTCAATGTTGTGGCGATATTGACAGGCTTTTCAACGTTACTGCTAGACTTCAACGTTTTGTCAAGAAAATTCTCGAGCAAGCTAGACAGCTTTGCAGTCTCTTTGTCTGCCTTACTTTCCTTTAAGGACTCCAACGTGTCTAACATCAGGTTTGTAAAGTTACGTTTGGCGTTAGTGGCAGTATTCGAAGAAGAAGGAGTAGCATGTTCGTAAGGATCATTGTCCTCTTTGGCTTTGGCTTTGCTTTTCTTTTTTGGTTGCGTTTTCGGAGCTGAAGTTGGTGTCGACGTCTTGTGTGTCTTTCTTGATTGCAAGGACGATACGGGAGTGTTAGGCTTGCCTGTGGGAGGCCAGGCTGTCCCACTTCGTGGGTTAGCAGTTGTTGTGGACGACGTCGACGGGGAAGCAAGATTCGGCTCAACAGACTCAAACATTCTGTTCAATCCAGAATGTGCACGTGACGATGTCGATGATCCATTCAAAGTAAAAACTTGATTAATGTTTACCCCCGCTGATGATGTAGTAGCTATAGATTGTCCGCTGCCGAACTGAATGGTAGTTTGACTTGGTGAAGGCTGGGACATGTCTGGAGGTCCAGCGAGGGATTGTTCATCTACAGACTGAGATTGTGTGAACAGTTGGGATGCTTTTGTTGGTGGATTATTGATGTCGAATAAAAGTTCACCATCATCATCAAGTCCATGTCCATCATCATCTGATGATCTGTCACTGTCTGATTGGAAGTGTTGTGTTGCTGTTTTACTATTGAGTTTTTGGAAAATAACTTTCCAGTTGTACAACCACCTATCCATGGTTGCTTCCCCTGTTGGTTTTTTCTGAACATGTGCTGGACGTAGTCCCAAAACTGCGAACAAACATGTTCGTCTGCCAGATAAACTTTAGAACGACCAGCTTGCACTCGTTCGTTCCAAAGTTTAGATACTTTTCTCCATTCTGGGAGACAGACTGGCCTAACAGTGTTTACTATATTACCAAACTCATCCAAGGACCTACATTCCTCATCCTCTTGCTCGAGTAACAGCAAGCTGTACAGTTTGGCAGAGTTTCGAATGTAGGTCTGAGGACGTGGTTTGGAAATAGCGGATGAAGCAGCATCAGCAGTGGATGAAGATGCAGCAACAGAAGTGGCAGCAGGGGTAGGTAAAGGCTGTGAATCCGAAGCTGGATGATTGTGATCATGAGTACTAGTACTACTGGTACTGCTACTAGAAGTCGAAGCTAGAGAAGTGCTGTCTACTTCAACTGCGTGTACTGCTTGTATCAAATGATCCATACTGTACAGTTCATTCTGTGAATCCATCAACAAGTCTGTAGGTGAGGTTTGTGTTGTTTTTTGTTGTTTTTTGAGAGGTGAAGTGGATGGTTCGGAGGGAAGCTGTGCCTGCCTACCCCGACGCTGACTACTCTGCTCGGCAGCATTCTTTTTTTGCGATTTTTTTCTGGAAATGGTTTTTTGGTATTGGGTTCCCTTGCTGTTCAGTTTTCTATGTCTGACATGCTTTACGTTCGGCTGGGCAGGTGGTGCTGAGTCCCCCATGACTTTTCCAGGAAAAGGGGGGGGGGGTCTACCTGGTCAGTTCGCCAGAGGCAGCCGTTTTCTTGACGGAACATAGCAGCCGCGCCGAACTGATTACAAAAAAAAAGGGTATTTTCACCATTTGAAAGCCATCCATTTTTGGTGCATCTTGCATAACTTTCCTTTATGGGAGTGTTTATGTGGTCGAACGACTGCTTCACCAGCAGTATCGCTGTTCTTTCCAGTGCGACCTTGTTACCACAGTCACTGCATGTGTGCTGTAGGTCCGCATAGCGGAGGGGGGGGCTGTCCTCTTTCGCAGAGCAACCAGATCCATACCGACCTCCGCCTCCACAACAATTGTGTGTCTCCGTCTCTGTCGTATCGCTGTCTGCTATGAGCCTATATTCTGTGTTTCGTCTCTTTTTCCTTTTGTGTCTGTTTGCCAGTGTGCATGTCTACGTGAGTGTAGCTCTCTAATTTCCTTCTTCTGGTTGGGTTTGTATCATTCTTGATGTCAAAATGCACAGATTTGTGTGCCGTTGTCGTGTGATTGATAATAACTCCGATGTCAAGTCGCTGGAAGTCGATTACATGTATCATAGTGTCCTTACCATCGTAAGTTGTTGTAGTAAGAATAATAATTAATAGTATGTAGTTGTCGTTTTATGTTGTAATGTTTAGCGTTTTCTTGCAAACAATTGCATGTTTTTTCAAAATGCTGTCAGCACCTACGTTTTTGGTGTTGATTCTCTTATGATATGGATGTAAGGACATACTGATAGTGTCGAACCGACGCAGCACCCGTTTTTCTATGATCGACCCATGTGCCTGTCTCTGTTATGTTTGTAAAACGTATTTAACTAAAAAGTAGGGGACTGTATATGACTTTCTTTTGCAATGGTTGACACTTGGCACACAATACTACTCTATCAGTTACAGTAGCAAGTGGTAGTGCTTATACAATAGTATCTATAGGCAGGGTTACAGTTTTACATCATATCGTCCCAACACGATTTAAATCCGCAAGCTGTATGTCAATCTAGTGTGTTTCCAAATCAATATTTACTAAAAAAAATGTTTATGCTCTTCCAATGCAGACAATACTGTGCGCCATCATTAACTGACACGTGATAGTCATAAAAAACCCGCTTTCGCGTAAGAGAGGGTCGATTTAGTTTATTACGTTGCCGGTCTGTAAGACGCGTGTGATTGTTAGCTTGCTTTCCAAGCTTATGTCACGCAGGTATTTGTACACGCACGAACTTTTGTCTGACCACAGTCCTTGCCTTCTTATTGCGTAGATTCTCATTCCCAAAAAAGCCGCTTCAGTCGCGGACCCGATTCTATTTGAATGGGATGCGTATATCGCTGGATCCAATCCAATTGCAGCAACTTTCTTTTTCAAGAGACTTGATGGGGTGCCAGCACTCAGATGTCCCAATGCGTTGCCAGATAGCTTGAAGAAAAGAGGAGAGCTGTCGGTGAATGAATCCTTGAACGTGTCCTTTATGTATTTGAGGTATGCTCTGACCCACATGACAGCGCAGAATGATTGGTTCCCTTGGCCGATAAAGACAAGCTTCTCGCCTTCCGCGTTTTTCAATTTCTCGAACCTGAGTACCATGTACTCGCACGGGCTGTTCCCGATGATGGTATGGTGGAACATGATGTCCGATACCTTCAATGCTACAATGTTACTGACGCGCGCCATTGAGATCCACTGCAGTAATATTAACGTAGCATCTCTGCAGTCCCTCCATGTCACCAATGGTAATTGTAGTATCTTGAGCAGGTCGTCCCTCAATAAGGGGTATTTCCCCTCTCTCCCCGGTACAGCTTCTGCTACCGCTCTCTGTTTGGCCAATTGCACTAGCAGACTCTCGGTCGGGTCGTTACTAGTGTGCAGTGCGTATTGGGATTTAATTGCAGCCAGGTGGCCAGTGATCGTTGACTGTGCATACCCACTCTCCGACATATATTTCAAATAGTGGGCAATCGTTTTGTCTGAGGCAGGAAAGAAGATACGCCCGTGCTGCACGCACCACTTGAGGAATTGCCGGAGGGAAGCTTTGTATGTTTCCATTGTGGTGTCTCTCCGGCCCGCTTGGCTTGCCCAGATCGCTATCTCGTCGTCATCTAGTATTGCTGTCCCTGCAGGGCGTAAAATTATTTTAATGAGTAAAATCAAACAGCACTGCAAGCATGTGCCATGATGGTCTGTGCACGTGATATGGGTGTTTGTGCCACGTTGGAGCTAGAGTGTATGATGCGGGTGGCAGACTAAATGAATCTCTTGCATGTTCTAGAATCTGTGGCCACCAAGGTCTGGCTGGCCAATGCGGAAGGACAAATGCAACCCTTTTGCGGGATTTCATGGCAAGAAGGACTGACTGCCCTATTTGTCCGAAATTTGGTGCCCAAACATCGCGGCCCTCTAGGCGCCAACGTATGATAAGCCTTCCCATGACATCTGGATGGACAGTCAGGTTTGTCAAGCCTGCGGTCAGCGCCTTGGAGTTTCTGTCTGCCCTCGTGTTGTTAGCCCTCTCGACCCAGCCCCAAAGTTTGTTTCGTATGTTGAGCTGTCCTGTATATACGTCGTCCACCATCTTGCAGAGACGTGTGAGGTGTGGTCGCTTGGACCCACCTTTTTGCAGGTCTATGACTGCGTTAGCTGAGTCGAACACAGTGAGGACTGTATTACGATTCTGAAGGATGGATCTGAAGTGGAGAGGTATCACAGTCGCAGCCCAGAGCTCTCGTTCCGTCGACGAATTACCGATCAATTCAGATGGTAGAGGGATTGTTACGTCTTCTTCAAGCACATGGCTCCCAACCGCGAACTCGCCTGCATCCACCCTCAACTCGACGTCCTGTCGAGGTTGAAATATTGCACGTCTGCATTTGGCCGGATCCCTCAGGATGTGAAGCCAGTACTGCAGTTCTTGGCTTAGTTCTGACCCGCTCTGTGTAGTGACGCTTCTCCTATCGATTCTGTTGGCTGCGTTGACAGTCACCATCATTTCTCGAGTCATCAGCTGTGCGTTGGAGAGCGCCAGCTTGAGACTGATCAACGAAGATGCAGTTGAGTGCAGTTGCTGGACCGAAGCCCCTTGTGCGGAATGCACGTCCGCCAGGAGCTGGAGGATAGACTTGAGTAGTCTTTCCCTCTTGTCGTTCGGCACTCCCATCCACAAGTCCTTGCTGTTGATGACGTATCCCAAGTATTGTACCTCGTCCAAGGGTTCCCACTGCGTCTTCTCGGAAGTGGGAAGACCAAGGTAGGCAAACAGCGTCTTGATGAACGTAGGTATGCCATCGTTGGTGCGTAGGAATTTGACAGCGAATAGGAAGTCGTCTGCATATTGCATGGATGGCAAGTTCAAGGTCCTTATCAGCTTCACGACGACCCTCATGATCTTCCCAAACCAAAACGGCGCAGAACAGAACCCATATAGTAGCGTCTTGTTCTGATAGGTTTTGCTCCTGTGTCTGAAGGCAGAGTATGGTGTACTTTTCCTAGCAAGCGGAATGGAATAAAACGCGCGTTGCAGATCCACCACGAACATCATTGTGCCGCTGTCTCAGTCGAGTACCATCTGAATGTCCTTTTCCAGCGTCTCCATTGTGAAAGGAGCCTTGGCTTGGAAGGAATTACTGAACCGTTTGTCAGTGCACAGCTTCGTCTTCTTGACTCCCGCTGGGTCAGCCAGCACTTGGAGAGGCTCCACGGGTAAGCATGTCGTCAATTTGGTCGTCGACGAATGCAATGTTATCGAAGTAACTTGGGTGGTTCATAAAATCGGTCGCTGGAGGCTCACGCTCAAATCTGAGTTCTACACCATATGCGAGCCATGATAGCACCACTGCGTCCGCCCCTATTGCCTTCCAGAACCCAAGCCTTGCCTTGACTGCATGTGCCGGTTCCTTTGAGTCTGCCCACGGCTTGCCTCTATTGTATGTCTCACCCATCGTCAAGATCTTCTGCTTGACCTCCTCTAACGAGCCCGAGCTATACTGTTCGACAGCTACTTGTGGTGTTGTCAGAAGCCAGGATACGTATGATACCTCCTCCGCTGGTGTCGGCACTGTCTGCCTTGATGGGCAAAAATATGCCAGATGACCAATCTTCTTGCACCATACACACACCATGTCCTGAGAGTAGTCTTTAAATACTTTGGACTTCGGTGCCTTGTGAGGGAGGAAGTCAGAAATCTTTCCTTGCAAGAGGACCCGTTGCTGTCTATCATAACACAGCAAGATCGCGAATCAGTACTATTAATAAATCACGCGATGAAGTATGAAAATAGAAGCGTTTGCCGGACGCAATAGTATTAATTCCATCGGGGCGTGATGCCGTGTGACAAGTACCATCTTTAAGGGAATCTAGTAAAATGCCGGGGCGTGTTGCCGAACCAAATTTGAGAAAGAAAAAAATAATAATAATAATAAAATAAACAAATAAAATAAATAAAATCTATTTAATGACATAACAAAACGAGCCTAAGTCAGTGACAGCGTGATGCGAGTCATGCGCGTGTTGCGCTGTGTAGTGCCGGTCATGCGCGTGAAGCGTCGTCTGACAATTTTACTTTCGATTGGCTGTAACAGCTCAGTTGCTAGAACGCTGTGGGCGCAGGCTCGGATTCAAAGTCCAGCAGTGCTCGGCGGTGTGGCCGCGTTTGTTGCAGTGAATGCAAATGACGGCTGTACGTGCGGGCTGTGCGGTGTATGCGGTCTGCATGGCGGGCGCAAGCGTGATGATGCCTTGTGTAGGTTGGGCCACGTACTGGATTTGCGGCCCTGGTGCTGCTCCTTGCTGCGGAGGCATGAAGCCGGGGACACTTTGCCACGCCAGCGGTTGCTGCTGTTGGCCATGCTGCTGCTGGTTCTGCCCTTGTGCAGTGTTCGCGCCGTACGAACCCTGAGGGCAGCTTCTCGCCCAGTGCTGGTTGGATCCGCAGATATGGCATGCCCCACGGTTCTGACGTCCACCACGTATACGCGGGTCGGTCGCCCTCGAGTTGGTCGTAGTAGGGCGAATCGGCTCCAGGTACGGGGCCACTTCGTCCGCAATCACTAGCTTTTTACCCACCAGTAGCATCTTGGCCTCTGCGTCTTCCACCTGTATTGGGTTTGGGCCACCCATATCCATAACCAGTGTGGCCAGCGCGTTCGCCATAGAGATAGCGTCCGCCAACTTCTCGTTGTTTCGCACATAGGCGTTGCTCTCCAGAATCTGCAAAATTATCTTCGCCACGACGAAGTAACGGCGGTGTGATGGCTTGTCGATCAGCTTCGAGTCGCGCTGGCTCGATTCCTGCTTGGTAGCTTGGATCATCCCCTGCACCTTGTCAGTCAGCCTCGCGAAGTCACCAGTGACCGCCCGCGTCTCCTCCCTAAGTGCGTTGCGCAGCATATCTCCAATGCTTGCCATCGTACTTGCGTCCAGCCCAGTGGAGTGGTGGCCGCTGGTGTCGGTGCGATCGCGAGGTGGAATAGTGGCAGCCGTCGTCGTAGTCGTCGTCGTACCTTGCCCTATCACGGTCTGCTGCTGGTGTAGCGATGGTGCTCCAAATAGGTTGACAGGGTTGAGTGGTGAAGCAGATGCAGATGGTGGGGTGTTACCAGTGCTTCCACCCGCTCCAGCACCGCTCGAGCCAGTCGCGGGAAGCCCAGTGGCCGGCAGACTAGTACTCGATGTAGCAGCAAAAGTAGTTGAAGTAGTCACGTTTCCCCCACCGAATGCAGGGCCGCCTCCGTTGTTGCCGCTGCTGCTGCTGGCTGCGCTTGTCTTGTTGTCGTCATCACCCTGTTGAGCTCTGCGCTTCCTAGTAGGCCTTGGGGTCCTTTGTCCAGCTGCAGCTGACATCTCGATTTCCCAAATTCAAAAAACAACCGTAAAATTTGCTCTAAGCACTTTTGTGCTAGAGCGAAAAATCAAATCTGAGGGTGAAGGGGTTGTCTTTGTAATGTTTAAAATTTTGGAGCGGGAACAATAGTTCCCGCTTAATTTATTACCGTAATTAACACTGCAGCGTTCACTTTTCAGTCTCCCTTACGGCCCACCCACTGATATTTGTGAAATGACGCTTTCATTAAAATCTCTCTTATTATGCCAACTTCGCTCCCTTATCCTCACCTTTCCCGTGTTTGGTGGGGAAGTGTTTTTCCACTAAGAGCCGTTATTTAGTTTTAAGGCTACCTATTTATAACTAACATCTAATACAGACAGACAAAAGAAAGCAGTTTTTCTGTAAATAATTATTATTTAAATAAATAAAATAAAGACACATATAGGATGACAAACGAAGACACTCAGAGATTTAGAATATCCAGAGGTTGTTTTATGGTAAAGAATAACGAAAAGAGACCAATGGTAAAAGTTCAATGGAGAGAAGGAGGAAAGGTTATGTGTAAGAGTTTCTGCATCGGAAAGAAAAAATCAAAAGAGCAAGCACTGGAAGAAGCAAAGAAGTATCACGAGGAAAATATAATACCTAAATACGAGGAATGGAAAATTAATTACGATAAAGAAACAAGAATAATAAAAAAAAGAAAAGAAGAAAATTTGGAAGCATAAAGATTTTAAGTGCGAATGTGGTGCTGAAATCATAATGGAAACAAAGGGCGACATATAAAGTCTCAGAAACATATTTCAGCAACAGAAAAAGAAAAACCTCCAGTTCCTCCTAGGCCAAGCAAAGAGTATATGGAGAGAATAAAGAATGAGGAGATGTTAAAGAAAGATGATGACGATAGATGTAATATGTGCGGATACATGGGACATAACTGCCACTGCGGTTCAGGGTATGGTAAGTATTGGTAATCAAAAAGCTTTCTCCGAGGGAACCACTGAATTTCTATTTAAAGACAAGGAGGGTCCTTATATATAGGACAAGCCACGAGGGGACGACCGATTGAGGCAGACAAATATTTTAATTTTATTAAATTATATTTTCCTTGATATACTATTATCAAATATGGAGACACACACATGTAACGGCAAGGTCTACAGGTTGGATAGATTAAGGGAATATAAGATAAATTACGAAATCAAGTCTGTCAGGGGTCGGGATGTGCTATATATCAAACCGAAGGTAAGGGGGTATAAAATTGATACACCGATCGCCCAAAACTACTTGAACCAAGTAAGGAGCGCAGTGTATTTTGAGCACCATGCTATACCAATAGCGCCACCTTTTCCTACGATTGAAGAGAAAAAAGAACTGAAAGAAAATCTCAGATACTTGTTGAGGTATGGTAATTATGATATCATAAGGGACGACCGCAAGGAACACGAACTAGGAATAAATGAAAGCCTATATGCTGTAAGGATTAACGGCAACTTCCGATCATTTACGATGCGCGATGTGACAAGATTTATTGAGATTGTATTGAACGACTTTGTAAAACCACAAGCAGCGCAAGATAAGGTTAGCCTAGGTATTGAGTTTGTGGATTACTATGGAAAGGTATCAGCAGGCCTACACAAAGTTAATCAAATCTCGGTTGAAAAAGTTTTAGAAAGCTTGTCAGCAATATTTCAAAGCAACGAAAGTCTTTACATGGACGAGAAGGGAATAAACTTTGATAAATTAAAACTTGTGTTGAAATCTGTTAAAATGCCGACGGGCGGAACAAGGCTACAGGTTTTTTTAACAATTGGATATCTACAGAAAGAAAGGAGCAATCTGTATTACTAACAGCGATAATATGCTTAGCACGGGCAATCGTTGTAGTAAAGTCAAAAATTGAAAAACATCAAAAATACAAAACGATGTTAATGGGAAGAAAGATACAGCAGGAAATGGCAGAGGCTTTACACGATGAGCAAAAGTCATGAAGGATGTGTGCGGGATACCAGAAATTAATACATTCGCTAATCACATTAAACACAATCTGGTTATTGTTGAATTCCTGACAAAAACATTTATAAAACAGATCTACTTGATGCGAACGGAGAACGGCCTACCAACCTTTATATTCTAAAGACTGAAGGACATTACGATGCCATAACTAACATGAAGTCAATGCTAGGAAAGGAAAACTTCTGCGAGTTGTGTCTAAGGGGATACCAAAAAAGACATGCCTGTGAAGCCAAATGTAGTATCTGTGAAACAAAGGGTTGTAAGGGAATAAATGACAAGAGCCAGTGGAAAGAATGTGTGCAGTGTAATAGAAAGTTTCCAAACACTGAATGCTTTATATAATCACATGACTACAAACTGCTATTTTAAAGCGAAATGTAAATCGTGCGGTCTTAATTACAGGAAGAAAGATGACCACAAATGCGGATATGCGAAATGCAGAAATTGTAAGGAATTGAAACCGCTTGAACACCAATGTGAAATAGTCCAAAAAGAAATCTTACCGCCGTCAGAGCAATACATATTCTTTGACTTTGAAGCGACACAGGACACAGGCGAGCACATTGTTAATCATGCTGAAAGCCAGTATTACGATGCAAAGGAACCGCCAGTAATTCACAAGAACATTCAAGATTTCTGTAAGTGGGTTTTTGACACTAAGCACAGCGGATTTACATTTATCGCACACAATGCCCGCGGTTATGATTGTCAGTTTATTCTTAAGCGGTTGGTCGATAATGGACAAACTCCATTTGTAATTTATGAGGGCGGTAAGATTATGATGATGACACTTAAGAAGTATCGGTTCATAGACAGCCTAAGTTTTCTTACGATGCCATTGTCAGACTTTCCAAAGATATTCGGCCTTACGGAACTTAAGAAAGGTTTCTTCCCGCACTTCTTCAATACGGCGAAAAATAGAAACTATGTTGGGGTAATGCCACATAAGAAACATTACGGCTACGACACGATGCGAGGAGATAAACGAAAGGAATTTCTTAAATGGTATGACGAACAAGTGAAAACAAATAACCAATTTGATATGGCGAAGGAAATCGCAGAGTATTGTCATTCAGATGTTGATATACTGAGGAAGGGTTGTATAGATTTTAGAAATCAGTTTCTAGAGTTTGGTATTGACCCTTTTCAATATACAACTATCGCGAGTTGTGTTATGGCTTTGTATCGTGCTAAGTTTATGCCAGAGAATGCAATTGCGATATTGAAAGCGGAAAAACAAAACAGGATGACTTCTAGGGCTTGTGTAGAATGGTTAGCATACAGAAGCAGGTTAGACAAAACCGATATTAAACACGCATTCAACGGAGGTGAAAAAATGTTTCAACTCTGTCAATCTCGTGTGTATGTAGATGGATGGGACGAGAAAAACAAAACCGCTTATGAGTTTTACGGGTGTCATTGGCACGGATGTGATAAGTGTTGGAATAGCAATGCTCTGAATGTGAAGAAGAATAAGACAATGGGCGAACTACACAAGGAAACAATGAGAAGAGAAAAACAACTTAACGAACAAGCAAAAGTAATAAGTATCTGGGAGTGCGAATGGAGCCCGATGAAAACTACTGAAAGACTGGCTGAGGATACAAACGAACGAATTACGGAACAAGAAGGACTAAACCCCCGAGAGACAATGTTTGGAGGTAGAGTGAATGCTCTGAAATTACATTGGAAATCACGACATGATAATGAGTATGCGAAATATATTGACATATGCTCACTTTATCCGACCGTGATATCCGACCGTGATGTATTACGACCTTTATCCAAGCGGGCACCATATAATTATTAGACCAAGCAACGACGATGGAGGGTGTTCCACCCCCTACCATGCCCCCGCGGGTTTGGAAAGGGGCACAGCCCCTTCCGATGATATGAAAAACAAAATTATAAACAGAATATTTCGGAGTGGCTAAGGTTAAGATGCTACCTCCGAGAGGCTTACTACACCCAGTCTTACCGAAGGCGGACAGAGGTAAGATGATGTATTACTTATGCGATAAGTGCGGAAATGACCGAGCAACACGGCGAATGTAAGCACACAGATAAAGAACGAGCAATAACTGGAACATGGGCAACTCCAGAAATTTGCAAGGCCTTAGACAAATGGTATAAGTTAATAAAAATATATGAAGTATGGCACTGGAAAGAACAAAGCAGTAGCCTATTCAAAGAATACATAAAGACATTCTTGAAAGTAAAACAAGAGTCCAGCGGATATCCCGCGGGATGTAATACGGAAGCAGAAAAGCAAAATTACATAAACAGCATGGAAGTTAAAAATTATGGGAGTTAAGATGGATGAAAGCAAAATATTCAAAAACGAAGGACGGAGAGCAGTGGCTAAGTTGTGCTTGAACTCTTTATGGGGCAAGTTTGGACAGAAACAAAATAAAACACAGAACAAAATGATAAAGGATAAAGACACCTTATACAAACTATTGAACGATAAATCAGTGGATAATATAAATATTAACATAATTAACGACCAAATTGTAGAAGCCAGTTATGACTTAAAACAGGACGCGGTGAGCGACCCGATTAAAACAAATATTGTAGTTGCTTTATTTACTACATGCCACGCGAGAATGAGACTTTACAATATGATGGACATATTAGGTAATAGGATATTGTATCATGACACAGACAGCGTAATATATATGACTAACAAAAATTAATCAGGCAGATGTCGAGACAGCGATTTACTGGGAGATTGGACTGATAAATTAAAAGGAGCGAAAATAAAAACCTTTGTGGGAGGCGGGCGAAAATGTTATGGATACTTATTAGATAATGGTAAGGCCAGTATGAAAGTAAAAGGATTTAGTATGAACTATGAAACTAAAAAAGCATTGAATTTACCAAATATGTTAAGTGCAATAAGTTGCGGGCTAGGTATTACGAACACTGAATTATTTGAGAATGGTAAAAATGAACTGGCTGAATTGTTGGAGACTGATGAAGAATTACGGATTGCTAAGCGAATTGAGAAGTCTGGAAAAGTAGTTATAGTAGAAGACAACAAGATAACGCGAGACAAACAAAAGAAAAAAAATAACGAGTGAATACTTAGAAAAGATATTTAGTTTTACATATACGAAGAGACAAGTTATTGGAATTGTAGAGAATGCGATTGAAACTAGACCTTTTGGATATTAAAAAAATAAAATATTAAATAATTAATTTTTTCCATAAATTTTTTTACCAGTCTATATATATACCAATGACCACCCTCACTAGACTACGTGAAAAATTTGGAAAACTTTCAATTGAGAAGAATAAGGAATTCTTTTCAGTAAAAGATGTTCAACAGATAATTGATGAGGAAATCAAGGCAATTGAAAAAAGTAGAGAAGGAAAGCCAACCGATGTTTTTCCGTTTGGTAAGTATCGCGGGAAGAAGGTTTCAGATATTGCTACCATTGACAAACCATATCTTGAATGGGTTATGAAACAGCCATGGTTTGATAAATTTACAGACATTAAAAATGAAGTAAAAAAATATATTTGATATTTTGTTCTGACTTCGTCATCACAAAACATCGTTTTCTTTTAATTATTTTTTCTTTAAAATTTTTTCCGATGTTTTACAATAAGCGAGAGTGCGTAGCACGAAGCGCAATTCTAAAATTTCATGACTGACCTGAACACCAAACAGGACTACTTAAATGAAATTGAAAAATGGAACCTTGACAGCGAAATAAAAAAGCCAACAATTAAATGGAAGACCAGCAAAATGAAACTGATATTTTTCTTCAATATGGTAAGTATAAAAAAAATGAAAATTGAAGATGTTGCTAAGATTGATAAACCATACCTTGAATATTTAATTCAACAACCTTATTTTAATAAGAAAGATGCGGTAAAGAAATATCTCTAATATCACATTACCTTCCTTTTACTTTTTATTATTATTTTTTTCTTTCTGTATCACTGATCCTCAATAAAATTAGCGATAACATTAACATTTGAACCATTATTGGCAGTTCCAACGGATTTCTGTGTAAAAGTCAACACATCACTAGGAGTCAAATATATATCATAATTTCTAAGATTTATTTGTTGAGTTGATTGAGAATTTACGTAAAATTTAAAAATTGTTGTTCCGTTGGTAACGGCGCTTGACTTTGTACAGTATCTACAATTGAATACTTAGAATCAACATCTGCAAAACCTGCGCCAGTTAGTGTCCCATTCAATACCATTCTTACTACACACAACTTACTATCTTCATTGGTAATACTTATCAAAGTTGGATAAACGTTTGAATAATTTGTTAAATTAGCACCGCCCGCATCAAATACCGCTTAGTTTCTTATACTAATAATAGGACTTTCAGTGGTGTTTGCTGCTTTACTTCCTTCCACTTCGTTTGTTATACTTGTGTTTATCGTATTCGTTCCCTCAATGAATAAACTGGCACTCGCTGTTTTAAGAGTTTGTATTCCAGTCGCTGCATCATTTCTCATTACTGCTGTAAAAGGTAATGTTGTATTTCGCAGGCTTACACCCGTATTAGCATTCGCATAGTCAATCATATGAACTAATTGAAATAATCCTGTTATGGGATTTTCAATATAAAACTTAATAGCACCAAACCCAAGATACTGAAATTGAATTTGAAATACATTTCCTTTGCTCCAGTCTAAGTCAGGCATAGCCGAAGTTCCATCGCACGGGTCATCCCAGTCTGCTTGGTCAATATAAACTGCGGCACCTCCTTTACAATGTGCAATATTCATTCCTGCTCTATTTTTGTAGAAATAAAATCCATCAACGAGTTCATTTCCTATTCCAATATATGAATAGTAATCTTTTGTATCATCCGTTGTCCATATAGCAGTAAAGCGGGCGAGGACACCTGTTCCAGTTCTATATTTTATTCTCCTTTTACTTACCAGTCTAGCATCTGCCGTAGCATCAGCAGTTGTTTTCAATTCAGCCATATTATTCAAAAATGACACAGACGATTTTGTTTCTGTTTTTGTCCATATCCTATTATTAATGGTCTATGGAAAGATTTCTTGTAAAACTGGTGTTAATTGACCTACTACTGCTTCGCCAAAAGCGGTTTTTGAATTATTTGTTTCAATATCACCATCATATCCGACCCTGACGTTTATGAATTCTCCGTCAGGATTTTCTGCGATTAAGTTTCTCTGGTGAGTTTTCATTGTTTGTTTATATAAAAAATCGCTCGCGATTTTGCTATATAACACAAATTTTTAATTTGTTTGTATATAAAAATATATATATATATAAATTTTTTAAAATTTTTGTTTTGGCTGAATTGTGTTTATGAAATAGAAATTATATTTGACTTAACCTAAACCTCCCGCTGAGTGATTGCTACGCTTACGTGCTGATGAGCATTATTCTGTGTTCTGCTAATGAACTCCCATCGTCTCTCATTGGAAAGGTCAAGCCCGCTAACTTCATTTTGGTCTTTGCTCCACAGCGGGCGGGTATTATCCCAAGTATCAACCCAGAACCAGTTGTATTGATACACATTTGAATTCATCAAAACAGAACCTTCAAGCTTAGGTTTCAAGCACATATAATCTTCAAAACTAGCGGGATATATTTCAAATTCCTGAAGTCGTGCCCCGTCAAGTGTGGTGTGAAAATGGTAGTCTTAGCGGTTGCTCTGTTATCAATATCATAAGCGATATTCTTGTTTTCGGTGTTGTGAAAGAGTGTGTGATAAATTTTCTTCAACCTTTTACCATGCCCCCTATCAAACGGGAGAATAATGTTTTGTGTCATAAGGATAATCAATATTAAAACTCATACCTTCAGCACTCGCCACCTTTTGTTGAATTGATTGAATGACATCTGGATTAGTCTCTACCGCAAGGAACAAGTTAAGATTAGAAACACTTACATTACCTGCAGCAGCAACAAGCGCTCTGCCAGCAATTGATAAGGGGTCGTTATTGTAATAATAAATTTTAGGGGTCTGTTGCCACACAATCCGCATGTTCAAAATCTCTGGAAACATAATAGTCTTATCAAGAGCGAAAATAATATTGTAAAGCATACCGAGATTAATCTTACCAGCGATAGAAGGCTCAGCAGAAGTAATAGAACCGCCAGAGAAATACTTAGGCTCGTTGTAAGCAACATTGACGACAGAGAGTTGCCCACTTCCATCCGCGATACAGGCATCATTATGGCGACGGGCATTAACAACAGGTTCACCAAACATAGCCTTAACACTTGCGGCAACATCATTACCAGCATCAGTCATTGTTGTTCTAAAAGTCTCCTTTACTATTTGTGAAGTTGAGATATTAATCTTACTATCTGCATTACACTTTTGAAGCATATATCCCGCACCACTTCCATTATCGTGGTTTTCAAGTGTCAGAAAGTCCTTCATAGAAATTTCAGCCTTCCAAATAATCTTCGTAAAATTACCAACTTCATTTACATCACACAGATAAACACCGCTATGAGTTTGAAGTTGAATTTGTCTAATAGGAGCCAGACAATCCAGCATTTGTTATAGTTCGCTGCAATTGCTGGTGGTGCATAAGTAAAACTCAAGACAGAGCGGGCTAAGTTAAATGGCCTGCTGAGAAGGTTAAAGTTGCTTTCTTGTCCTCCTGCGGTAGTAACAGTAATATTTCCCGCACCTTCTCGCGGAGTTAGTTTATTCAAACGATACGAAGCACTGATGTAGTCAGTTCTAGAAAAGTCTAGTTCACCTCCGTGTTGTGTGGGCATTTTGTTTTTAGGTTTTTTGAAGTAGTGTAAATTAACTAATTCACCAGAATATATTTATAGAAAAAAATATTTAAATCAAAAATAATTATCTAAATTTTAACAAATTGAAAAATGATGTAAATAAATTAAAATAATTAGTCTCTCTGTAAATCAACCATGTCATAACGACTCCCAAACCATTAAGATTTATAGCCTGATCGTTTTCGTCTTTAAGATAAAACCTATATACATTATTTGAACTGGCGGATAATTTCTTACCATACTCAGACCCACTTCCGTCGTATATAACGGCTCCAAATGGAATTTCGTTGGCTGTGTATATTTCTTGTAGCACGTGATTATCTCCTTCACCAACTAAGTCCGATTGAAGGTATAAAGTCTTTTCATCAATTAGAATAATTACATTTGGCGATTTGATAAAATCATTAGCGAAGAAATAAGTTGAATTTCTATCAAACCCCATAACCTCGTGAATACGGGTATCGCCATCAAATATAAACTGCGGTTGAATTCCTTTATTCTCTGACACACTGAATGTCAATTTTCCATCTTCTGGTTCTATGCTGGTATTATAACTGGATACCACATAAGTATAATTATTTGGGCTGTCTGCCGTCAATATCTCAGATAGTTTATTTTTTAGATTGTTCATTGTGTAGTTTCCCTCAGGTATCGTAATTAAAGTCTCATATCCGTCTTCGCTAAGTGTAAAGGTATTATATGGTGAGGCCACCGAATAATATGACTTCGGAATGTAAATGTATAATATTTTGCAGTGTGTGGGATTGTCTAGCCCCTTCATATTGACTTCGTGTGTAAAGTCGCTGTCTGTGCCAGTTATCCTATTTTTACTATTTATGTAGTAAATACTACTTGACCTACCCCCTTTGTAGTCCATTGATATTTTAGAATTGCGATTCGTGCTGTCGCACTCTCTCTTACTCTAAAACATCGTTTTTTCTTTTTCAAAAAAATTAATGCTTATTGTAATCCTTAAAAGTGTGTAGCCCCCGATGTTTGTTGAAGACGTAGTCTGAAACAAATATCAAATAAAGGTGTCAAAGCCATATCCGTGCTGTGCTTTTAATTTCTCCGCTTCGTCTTCTTTCAAATCGGTGTAGCCACTGGCGAATTTAAAGCGGTTGCCTTTACTGCGTTCAATCAAAAACCGCATAGCAAACCAACCACAAGTTGAGGAAGTATCACTCTGCTCTTTTACTTTATTTACTTTCATTAATAGATAAGTGCTGGGGTGGCTTTTATCTATTAGTTGTTTCATTTGTTGCTGAAAATCTTCCGTTGGCTCGTAAAGTGCTAATGGGTCATACACGTCCACGGACCTGTCTTTGTCTAGACTTGTCCATACACTGCAGCCATCCAGTGCTGTCCTTTTTCGTTGCTAGGGTCGGTATTCATAATAAATCCGTATCGCTTTCTGCTTCCGGGCTTCAACTTGTAAATTTCATCACTAGCAATTGTTCCCAAATACCATCCATATTTTTTGCATTA
This sequence comes from Paulinella micropora, assembly GCA_019918135.1. Classification (NCBI taxonomy): domain Eukaryota; phylum Cercozoa; class Imbricatea; order Euglyphida; family Paulinellidae; genus Paulinella; species Paulinella micropora. Next base: position 204 of record WBZZ01006986.1, on the reverse strand, counting down.
TGTCATCTATTTCATTAGTCATTAGTCCCCGTCCATCTCCATCTTGTTCGTCTGGCGGTGGTTGTCCGTCTGTTGGCGGTGTCTCCGCGACGCTCGGGGGTGAAGTGTCCTCTGGTGGTGTTTGGTCTGGCGGTGTAGTTGTATCTTGTTGTCGGCTCTGGTGGCGGGGGTACGGTAGTTGGTGGCATCCCTTCATCAACATTT